>VXAY01003154.1:631428-690691 GCA_013399855.1 Oxyruncus cristatus
AGATGTAAGAATTATGCATGGTGTTTTTTTGTATTTGACAATTAAAAAGTAAATATGACCCATCATGTCTCTCCACTGATAGGTCTCCACTCTAAGATACTGACATCTCTACAAAAAATATGTATTTTACCTTTAAAATATGGTCTATCAGAATTCTATTTTAAAATCAAAGCTTTTGTTTGCATGATGTTCATGTATTTATTTTTTTTTACTAATTTTTTTTGTTACATAATCACAATGACTTTACAACCATATATCCATCAAATTGCTTAAATGCTTCTTAGATTTTTTTTTTCATTCTGGTCAACAACAGTTAAAAAAATCTATTTTCCAAGGAATACAATTATTTATGCACTTAGATAAAGTTCAAAAAAAGCTTCTATATTTTTTTTTTTTTCCCTATTATAGTTTGTCTTTGAAATGCACAGCTTGAGGCACTGGGAGTCCAAAATACAAAGATTTAAACCTCTATTTTTGTGCTTTGCCAACAGGTAAAGCAGTTTTTGTCTTTACCTGCTGCAAACTATTTTTTCCTCCTGCAAAATATCACTTGATGAAATTCTCACGTACAAGTTGGCATATTATTAAGTGTTCACTATTGCATTCTTAGATAGCGAGAGGGTTTTAGGAGAGAAATTTTTAGGTCTTTAACTCAATATGCAGAAGTACTACAAATGTTATGAAATTGCTTAATGAAAGCTTTTCATGTAAAAATTAATTTAAATAGGTATTTGAAAATAAAAAGGATATATTTAACTAAAGCATTAGTACTTTGATAATATTTAGAAATATTATAAAAATTCAGCACGTTCTTAAATTCTAATGGCTATTTAAATGTTCAAAACATCTACTAGTTTATTTCTAAATGGCACCCAGTATTTTTGGATAGAGTTTAATATGTAGAAAGGTTAAATTTTTAATCTTGCTGCTGTAATTTTAAGATTACTACTGTCATCTTTCTTCTCTCAGCAGTTAAAATACTCTACAAGGCAGCTAAAAATGCTCTGTAGAGACATGAAATTAAAACTAATGTATGATTTTCATCTGCAAAATTTACAAGAATGGTATTTTTATCCAAGCTTAAGGGACAAGGACAAAGATTATCTGGTTCTATATCATAAAAACAAACCCTGTTATCAACAGAAGGAATAAATCAATTTATTTTAGCTGCTAATTACCTCAAACTTGCAGGAAGTTTGTAAACCTCTATTTTAAGGACACTAATCCCACTGAAGGAATCTGAAATGAAAACAGAATATCAAGAAATTAAAAATTACCTTTCAAGAATTTGATTTTCATTCTCTACAGCTTGATCAAGTCTTTTATCTCACATCGAAGATTGTTCATATCATCTAGGAATAACAACTCAACATTACTTCTTTGTTAAAATATTCAGATAAATCATTATTTTAATTACCTGTTTTTGGCATATTTGTAGAATGAAGCATTGTCAATTGGTATTAAAACATACTCTCCAGTAAGAAATCAAATGAATTTTTATGTATACCCTGAATGGGATATATTAGTTTCCCAGAAGGAGCCTTTTAAGGGGAATCTAACTGAAATTAGTTGCCTTGACCAGGTAGGATAAGAACATGCATTGCACAGGTGTGACAGAAGCCTTGCAAAGGGAGAGCATCTGCTAAAACAAAGGGGACCCCAGAGCCCCACCAATGAGAGAATGTGGTGCTGGGGAGGGCAGGGACCCTCACACCTGCAAATTTGCAGATTGCTTACTGCCGAGGCATCCCATGACTGTGCTTTCCCTGCCCTCAGTTTCCACTGTTCTCACAAGCCTTGTTTCCTTAGGAAGAAAAAGGATAGTGGTTGTGGTTGGTGTCTCATCATGCCACTTAATGATTTTTTTCCCTGAGCCCTGGGAGGCAGACTCCCTCTGCTTCTGCAAATTAGCAAGCCAGGCAGGGGGTCACAGTAAGACAACGTGACAAGTAAGACAATTTCTCCCAAGATGCTATCGAAATTAATTTACTGGAGCTCAGAAGGCAGATGGTTACAGACTTTGGTATGGAGAAGAAAAATAGCTCCATTTCAGTGGTAATCCTCCTGTTTCCCTTCCAGTGTGTGAGCAGGAACATATGCTGCTTTAAACCCCGCTATCTTTGGAGCCATACTGTGACTGCCTGTGAACATAAGTCAGAAGCAGAAAGTTTAAATCAATGGCAGCATTTTGGCATCTCCTCTCCCAATGAGAAGGCAAAGGGGACACTAAAGAGTGAACTTCAGTGCAGAGTAGTTCAAAAAGGGGAAGGTCAAAGCCCTGAACCAGGGAAGGAACAACCTCGTGCATGAATATACGCTGGCGACCACCCAGCTGTGAAGCAGCTTGGCAAGAAAAGGACCTGGGCAGGGGACTGGTGGGCGTCAGTTTGAACAGGAGCCAGCAACATACCCTTGTTTTAAAGAAGGGTAATGGTATCCTGGGCTGTAGGAGGAGTAGCATTATGAGCAGGTGGAGGAAGGTGAACCTTCCCCTCAGCTCAACACTCTTGAGGCCACACCTGGGTGCTGTTCCAGGTCTTGACTTCTCATTGCAAGAGAGACATGACAGACAAATCTTTCAATCTTTGCTTTCTGGGAGGAGACAAAGTCTTGTTACTTGTCCTCTTTAGCTCGGGTTTCAAGGCCTTCTCTCTAAAGGTCTGCTACAAACACAGAGTAGTAAAAGATAATAAAATTTTTATTTTCATAACATCTGTAACAATATTGACACCTCAGAGCCAAAGAAACTCAAATTAAATGCTCAGTTTCCATAGGAATTTTTTTTCAATATTCTGTGTATGAAATACTGGTGAAAGAAGAAATTTCTCTTACATATCAAATCATGCTTTAACCTCCCAACATAGGTGGAAGAATATTTACAAAAATATTTGTCTCAGAAAAGGTCATTATAAATGCAAATACATATATTTGCATAAAAATCTGTTCACCCTTTGTGCAAAGCAACTTCGCATTGAGGCACAAACTATGCCAATGATCAGGTTACTGAGGACTTTTTTGCAGAGGTGAACACGCAATGGCAAGAACATGATTTAAAATGGGGATTTCTGTCCTACAGAAAATGAGACACACAAGCTTCTCTTTTCTTTAATTCTAAAGGAATACAAACCTTTTCCTCTCTTAGGAGATGTAAGACAAATCCTAGCTATACTAGCAATAGAGAAGAGCTATCTGAGTGGCCAGTTTAGGTTACCAGTATTTTAGGATATCTAGCTTAGTCACAGTGACTACTCAGCGCAGAATTATTTTCAACAGCTTTGTGTACCAGTAGTATATTTCAGCTGTATATCCACTACATAAAAATTAAGATTGGTAATTAATGTAAATCAGCACTGACATTAAAGGAACAGAAGTTATCCATGCAGATAGTAGAGGCAATAATAAAAAAATAAACATACCAAAAAACCCACAATTTTTTCTTGGGCATTATTCAGTCCTTTGAAAGAGTACATAAGAAAAAAATGGTTTTTCATTTCATGTTGTGAGACCTATGGAAAAAAATGATGAATATTTCATCTCCAATACGGATTTGACTCTTAAATGTAATCGTGATTATGGATGTATTTCTCTTTTAATGTACAGCAATATTAATACCCTAGATATACAGAGCACATGCTGAGAGGATAATTTGCCCCTTAAATGTGCAAATCCTATTGCAATATTTGTCAAAGCCTGGATTAATATTGAGTTAGTACTTTTGCTATCTCATCATAATTTTATCAGTGCATATACTTGAACTATGAGAATGCTAATGACTCACACAGCAGGCACTACATGTTATAATAGAGTCCAATTACTTTTGACTATTCAAACATGTTGCAAATTTCAAAGACAGTTCCCATCTGACTACTGTCTTAATCTGCTTTAAAAAGCAAGGTTTTTGAAATGCTATGTAGTAAACCACCTTACCTCATTTCATGTGTTCCTAATTGGACCATAATAGTTTTTTCTTTCATTTTTTTCACATAAACTAACTCTTTCTAAATAAATTTCTTATCAAAAAAGATCTAGAACACCATGTTGTTTATTTTGATAATGAATTCCATATTTTCAACCTTACCCCACAGTCAGTCTCACAAAGGGTTAAAAAAGAGCTTTCTTTATCAATATAATGGAAAAATCCACAATGTTTTCAGCTCTGATCTGTATGTGGTTTTTCCTTAATTGAAGATATCACGACTTCACCTTGATCTATTTACACATTTCAAGAAGTTATCTCTCCATCATGTTTCGTAGAGTAGGTAACAATTGTGCCACTGTTTTTGACAATATCAGATGGGTCAAGAGCTGACAGAGACTTTAAAAGATTCATCCAGTCTGTGGATTTAAATTAGCAAGTGCAATCCAATCCTGCAGCTGCCAAACTAATGATCAGTTATGTCTAGGAGAAAAAAATGATGGGGACTTTTGTTAAAAGGTGAGGACAAAGAGGATACTAAAAGTTTAATTCTAGAAGCATTCTTACCATCTTGACAAAACTTGTGCTGTAGATGAAATATTAACCCAACATTAGCCCAACATACCCTGAGTTTCAAAAAAATAATTTTAGGGGAAAAAAAATAGGAGGACTAAAGTAATTCCTGAAATTCCAACTTAGTGTAAACAGATTTTTTAAAGAAAATAGACCAGATCTCCATACACTCAATACCTGAGAGCAGGTAAGATGTAAGCCTTTCTTTCCTTACTTATACTAGTAATAAAGTTCTAGAATTAGTTTTAGAACAAAAGGTGTTCCATATAGTAGAGCAATCTTTTTGGAGATTGGCTCTTGCGTAGTGCTGAATGCTTCTGCACTCGCTAATGACTTTCTTTGGGAGTCATTACTTTGTTTACCGTGTTCCACATATCAGTCAGTGTTGCTTAGCTCCTTATCAGTTCTGATACTCTGTTCACCTCAGTAAGGACAATTAATTGTGAAAATGAACATAGTTCATGTTCTTGACTCTAAAAGCCTTCGATAGGCTTGGCGAGTGATTTAGGACTACACTAATCCAAGTTTTTGTAACCCAGTACTTAAAAATTCAGCCTTTGTAAGGATTCTGCTCTTCTCATGTAGATTGTTTAGAAATTTGCTCCTTCACCTCCTCACACCGAAATGGTCACTAAGTGACCAGTCTTTGATATAGAATCGTAGAATGGTTTGTGTTAGAAAAGGCCTCTGCCATAGGCAGGGACACCTTCCACTTGACCAGGTTGCTCCAAGGACCATCCAACCTGGCCTTGAACACTTCTCTGGGTAACCTGTGCTAGTGCCTCACCACACTCACAGGAAAGAATTTCTCATGTATATCTAACCTAAACTTCCCCTCGTTCAGTTTGAAATATAATTGTGGTGGGACCAATTCAAGTATAAAACTGCTCACTGCACAAAACACTAAAGATATTCTTTTGTACAGGAGACATTCAATATCACTGCAATTAATTTGGAACTAAATATCTCCTCCTGTCACTGTCAATAACGCAAAAATGTTGGAACACAGGGCAGAGGTAGTCCTGGTGCTGGGCAAACAGAGCCATGACAAGACATTACAGCACATAAGCAATGGATCACAGTCCTTGGACTGATGTTTACAGTACCCCGTGTCTGGTAGTAGTATCTTCACTATATTATACTGTATGTCGTGATACACATGATGTTGATACCCTTAACTCTCCTTTAAGTATTCTCCAATTAACAACTCATTACTAAGCCAGATGGATCTGCACTGGCTGTTAACTCCCATCTGCTGGAAAGGCTCTTTCACATCAAGTGTGCCACAGTAATACATCTCTGAGTCCTGCACCTATCATCACATGACATGCACACAATATATTTTTGAACCTGAACAGAGACCTATGCTTAGTCCCAAATTAGGCCCTACCCTCAGACCTGACACAGTCCAATGTCTGTCCCTGGCCGTGGTAAATATAACCACGCTTATAGTACCATTTACACATGTTTTAACTTTGAGCCATTACCCTAAGGGACAAAGTAGACATTTCTCTGTATCCATGTTTTGTGGCCAGGCATGCACAATTTAAAAATGCTTGATTTGCTCATTTATATATATGGTTAAAGTGAAGATAAATATCTTTTTTAATTATCATTCAGTATGGGGCTTTTTATGGTTTGAGGACTAGATCAAATATTTAAATATTTATTAACAGGGTATTAAATTAAACCAGATATATTTCACTTAAAGCACATATGACCAGTGATTTTGGCAGTGACCAAACCACAGCTAGCTCCTTTGCTAAACTGTATAGAATAAAAGCATAGCCAAAGGGACAATGACTTCTGAAACCTGCAAGTGAAGGGTATGTCAATTTTGTACATTCCTGGTACTCAGGAGTGATGGGTACAAATTGAAAGACGGGAAATTTAGGTTTGATATTAGGAAGAAATTTTTTACTGCGTGGGATGTAAGACACTGGAACAGGTTGCACAGGGAGGTTGTGGATATCCCAACCCTGGCATTGTTCAAAGGCAGGTTGGGTAAGGCCTTGAGCAACCTGGTCTAGTAGGAAGTGCCCCTGCCCATGGCAGGGGGGTTGGGACTGGATGATCTTTAGGGTCCATTCCAACCCCTTAACATTCTATGATTCTAAATTTTATGCTTTCTTTAATAATTAGAGAAGATACTAGAGGTCTCTATGGGTATATGAGAAAATTAGGAAAGGTTGGGCTTGGGTATGTTTTTTTATTTATTTGGTGGTAGTGGTTTTTTTGGAAAACAGTTAGTTTGGTTAGATAGTCATTGGTGCGTAGAAACGTGAAGAATTTGCTAAATGGGAGTCATCAGAGAAGATGTATGGTGGCATGGGATGTGTTTTCTCTTTCCATGTTTCTGGTACTCCTGATAGCATGCTGTGTTTACCATCTCATAAAAGAGTCAGGGAAGTGGAATTATAATTATTTGTGAGGGAAGTTTCTAAAAGAATTATTTCAGCTGTGAGGTAGAAGAAATGATAGTCTCTGCAAATATTATGGGGACTGATATAGAAACCAATCACTTCTTCATTAAAAAAAAAATCCTTATATAATAAGCAATTAAAGAATGAAAAAAAAACTAAAACAAAAAGCCTAGCCTTCCAACAAACAAACAAAATCAACACTAACTATCAAAATTGGAAAATGGCCTATGGACTATACCTTTTTCCCTCCTTCAGTGAGACTGGCACTATCACTAAAGACTGTGAACCTCCACAAGTGGATCATATTGTTGCTGACTTTGAATCTCAAGCTCCCTAGGGCAAGTGGTGTGGGAGCACTGCTGAAGCCTCAGGTGAGTCTGCTGCTGGGATCAAGGTCTGCTGGAGCAGAAGGAAAACTAAATTGCACATTGGGATCTACACAGGATAAAGAAGGCCTCCACCAAGAGAAAACAGAGACCATAGCAGCAGGCACAGGGCTGAGCCCTCCCTGCATTTAGTTGCAAGAGATCAACCTCTTTTCGGTCCCGCGCTGTATTGCCAGACCTGGGAATGAGGCTCTATTAGTCTCATGTTTAGTTTGAAAGGTTAATTATAATTTGATTAGACTGTTTAAGGACTAAATGGCTGATCTGACTGATGAATAAGGATATATTTCTAAAAATAGTTGAGGAAAAATACCCAGAGAAACAGTTCCTTAGTTACACATATATTAGACTGATTAAAATTCTAGTCTGTGAAAGATGAAATCCCAGCATATTTAGATCTGCTTTGTTGTTTCTGGCAGTATAGAAGGCTTGTATCTGCCCTTCCCATTTTCCATATAGAATATGAGCTTTGAGATCCTTACAGGAGCCATGAGATGTGATCATTTCCCTATTAAACGTTAGTACTAATTCTCTGAAGTGTGATTTCAATAGCTATTTGCCATCTAAGGAACTGACAGTGTCATTAAAACATTCCAAATAAACTTCACATTTTTAAATATCAGCTTAGTATTTGCTTCATTTACTGGCTTTCTACTGAGAAGAATTTTTTTTTTTCCAAGAAAAACTATTTCATTTTTTTCAGTTACTTTCCCTGGCTTATATTTTCAGTAGTCTTATCAAAGGCAGCTGAAACCGGTGGAGAGACTACTCTGATTTCAACATTTTTATATATAGAAAGAACCATTTGTTTGTTTATACTATGTAAAAAGATAAATGGGAGCAGGGAAATGTTTGTCACTGCAATCCTCTGTATCTCCTTTACAGTGTGCAGAAGTTAACAGCAGCACTGATGGGTAAAACATTTTCTCCAGGGACGTCAGAGAACTATGTGCATTAAATAGACATGATACACATTTAATAAGCATCACAGTGGTAGGAAGGGCCTATCTCCATTCTGTGTTGCTGAAGCTTAAAAAATAATTAACAAGATTCAAATCTAACTTACTTGCAAATCTAACTATGCTGGGGTAGGAAGAGAAAACAAGCCTAACTGCACATGCACAGAATTAAACATTAAGCTGTTGCCAGCTATTGATCCATTAGCATTAGCCTTTGTGACTATATTAAGCAAGTATTAATTTAATACTTCAATAATTTCCCCATCCTCCACCATCCCATCTCCCATCTCATCCTGCAGAGTTCTAATTTCCTCCCTGATTAATTCTTTGCTTTGATAATAATGAAAAATCTTTTGAGTTACTGTTTCCATTTCTATCTATAACAATTCACATTCTTCCTCCTACTTATTTCATATACCTTTTGATTATGTTCCTTGCTAACTTCTTAACTATCATCACTTTCAAACTTGATATTAATTTCTTTTTTCAGATCTATTCCTTGCATTTATAAATTATATGTGTCATTTATAGGACTTCTACATAAAAACATTCTTTTATAAAGAAAATGCATATATGAATTATTGACATAAAAATATAAGCAGATACACATATTTCTCTGACTCATATTGAGGGGAAAACATGTTTCCACACAGTCTTGTGAAATCATGAACAGGTCTCCTTTCACTTTCTAATGACATTTAGGAATCCAGTTGTTTATTTTTTAACTTGGATACCAAAAGTTTCAGGCTAGTGGCTATTCAAGTATAAATTTTTATTTTGAGACATTGACCTGAACAAATGTGTAGCATTTTAAGTCTTTTACTTGTTTTATACAGTAAGACATTGCATTAGAGTACAAAAAAAAGATTTTTTTTTTCTTGTTTTGTCCCCCCCCAGTTTTGTAATACTGAAACGTTGTTTTTTAATAAAAATTATTTTCATGAAGCTATAATTTCAGTGGAAAAACAGTGATTGTCATATTTTTATTATTAAAAATATTTTTGCTTCTACCTTTGTTATTTCTGCCTCTACATTCTTTAAATGATCTCTTTACAAGACATTGGGTAAAATGTAACACTAGATAGGCAGTAAAGGCCAGACAGGTGAAAACATTGATACAGAACTCGTCTCATTAAATCAATTTCATGCCATAAATCAAAATTCTATGCAGTCATTAAAGCAGATCTTTCTCCTCAGGCCGAATTCTTTCTGTATCAGATGGTTATATCTGAAGAGATCGTTACAGCTCTTCTGGGCAATTGCGAGAGATGTTGGGAAGAATAGAATTACAAGATCAGTGGTTTTATCTCTTTGGGTTTGGATACTGACTGTTTAAAACTCTGTGTCTCCAGTTTTTCTTAGCACACTGGGTAGTACAGATACATTAATGGTTTTGAAGTAGTAATATTATAGAATAAGACTACTCATTGGCTGTGACTTTTTTTTTTTTCTTATTTTATCCTGGGTAACAGAGTTCCAATGGGTTTGTATATACTTTGACAGCAGTTTTCACAACAATTATCCCTTTGTTCAATCTAAACTTATGATGTTAGTTTTTTCTTGATTTCCCTGCCTTTTACATTGCAAGCCCACCTCTCATCTCATGACGGAAATCAGCCGTGTATAGATACAATCTAACTCAAGCTTTGATTGAAACTTTTCTCAATACTGGTGCATTTATAAATGCACTTATCCATCTGTGTTCTCTGACTCTAAGGAGAGATTTCCACTTATCAGAGCTTTCAGAGGAACACCTAAAAGATTTTCTGTCCCTGGCTACCTGTTCTCATAAAATGTAGGGCAAATAAGTTATCTCGCAGATTTGTAGCCTTCAGACATACCTGGAAGAAAGTGATGAAAACAGCTACTTGGAGGACAAGCAGGACAGTGGGGGGAGACCCAGACAGTGTGACCACATGCACTTCATTACCTAAAAAAATTAAAAGAAACAGTAACAAGAGAAGAAAAAGCATCTGATGCTTCAATTAATTGTTTGACTTAGAGTATATTGAAGTTCAACATAAATTAAGTAATGAATCTTATGTGTAGACTGTATATCAGATATTTTCAGATTTGCAATTTTTAAAGTAACTACTGTAAGACTGAGAAAAATTGCATCTCTTTGTAATTTTTATTTTTCCAGAAGTCCAGCCAGAGAAATGCACTTTGAATATATTTTGTCCCTTTGTAAATTCAGAGTTGTTTCCAAACTGCTCTGTTCCATTTGCAAAGATAAGAAGCTTAATCCAACATCAGAAACAGAGAATAAATTAGATGATAACAAGCAAGCAGTCATCGTGACGTATGTTCCAGCTTTTGAAATGTCATCTGAGTAGTTTTATTGGTAAACATGGCTGAAAAATAATTCATTACACTGTGATAAATTAAGTGACCATTACTTTTCTCAGAAAGACTGATTACTTATAAAGTAGTCCCAACTCCTGGCATATGAAATTACTACAAATCTTTTATAGTGGTCAGTAGCCAAAGTAACCATTAATAGCTATAAACCATCCAACACAGCTACCAGTATCTACTAATTGGAGCTGTCATTTCTTCTTGCTGCTCTCAAAACCACATTATAGTGCTCAAAGTCAAAGTTCAAAGAAGTATTTCACACGGAATGGTTCAGAAAGATGAGTTGAGCCATTTTAATGACCTGACCTCTCTGTTTTACCTCTTCAATCCACCTGCAGGACTGGTTATACTTGTGTCTTGTCTTCTATCTCCCAAAATGCAGAACATCACGTATCAGAAGTATTCTTCCAACTTATATTAGACTTGGATGCCATTCTCCGGGCCACTCTCCATGCACAAAATTCTTTATTTTATCTGATTAAACTTTAGTTACTTTGCTTCTGCTTCAACGAAAAAGTGTATACTGGCAATCCTGTTCAACATACAATAAGCACAGCATACCATTAATTTCGATTTAACAGGCAGGAATTACTATTTTCAGTTAAAAAGAAGTTCAAAATAGTTTATAAGCATGTTATATTTCTTCAAGTTATTTTCTCACAAAAAAAAAATATTTTGCTGTTCTTCCTTCACACCTTGATAGAGACAATTTACATTTTTAGGATCTAAGTAGCTTAAAGCCTAGGTTATCTTATTTTGCCTAGAGGATATTTTATTTATTTATTTGGTCTTATTGCTCAGTGCTCTTACCAAGCTTAACCAACCAGAAATTTGTCTTCTGTCTCAGACCGCTTTGTGCAATCCTTCAAATGAGAACCCTTAAGAAAATGCCTTGGTGACAAACTCATGTAGTCTTAATTATCAGGCTCTTAACAGGCCTGAGACTGAGCTTTTCAGGCGGGACAGTGTGTTGGAATTTGCATCCCTCCTGTGGATAAGCTTAAACTACAGCAGAATGTCCCTTTAACTGAGCTTCTGCAGCCTCACCCTTCCTCTTGTCCCTCCTGCCTCCTGCTGTGGGATAGTCTCGTTACCATCTATAAAGCAACTACTGCTGTTTTTTCAGTAAAGCTCTGTTATACAAACTGGTAAGATTTGGAGTGAGGTTTTACATCTTTAGAACAATCCTTACTGATAGATGTGAACTCTCCAGGAAGAATTGTTTACTTCTGTTCCAGATGTGTCAGGAGTGCCCCTGCAGTACTTCTTAGACTAGTTTTCATTCCTTCTTTACTAAGAAAAGGAAGGAGAAATAAGCTCACTGAGAGTTATTATCTTGTTTAGGAAGACTTTATACTATTCTTCCTGTTTAATCCTATCCATTCTTGCTTTACCTTGATCTTGTCTAACTCCAGTGACAGAATTTAAGGTGAAAATAGCCTCCATAAAACCAATGACATAATGTACTTCTATGAATAGAATAATTACAATGTTATCCTTTTGTTACAGCTGCAAGAGCAAATTAATGACACATGTAAAACTGAAAAATGACCTTTTCAACATCAGCTTGCCAGGATGTGCACTCTGGGATAGTTATTCCCTTTGTGCTGTAAAGACAGAGTTCTGGATGCTCTTTCTCACCAATTTCAGGGTGTGTTTGGACTGCCAGGTTCACAAGAAACAACAAAACCATTTTATTGAATTCCACATACTGTAACATCTTCTATTACCAAAGTTTGCTTATTTATCATTGGCTTGGTTCTTCACCTTGTTGCAGAGCCAACACTACAGGCAAATCCTTAGTCTCAGCTTCTGAGAAGCACATCATCAGCTTGGCATCTGTTTTTTTAATAGCTCTCCTTTTTTCTTTTCTGTTTTTTTTTTTTCTTTCCTTAAGAACATTAACAAATATATCTTTCTATATTTAATCCACCGTTACATCCCATTGACTGCTTCTGGGAACCTCAAATGCATCTCCTTATATGTACACTGTAATTTATCAATTAGAACATTCAATAAAATATTCATGAAAGTGGCCTCTCATTGAGATAGACCATCCGTTTGCTGGGAGATAGGGCTGCACACTCACAGGTATAATCCATTAGGGAAGCTAATTGACATTTTGACCAATAGATTTTTCATGACCTCTTCCCATGAATCTTGACAAAGGCTACTGGTCAGCGTATCAATTCTCACACCTAGTGGGTGATAACTACAAGTAAATTAAATGTATTTTTAATAGAACACTCTGTCTCAGTGACCCTATCTCGATGAGTAGGCACTGCCATGAATAATTATTCAGTACTGCCTTTAATGGAACCTAATACTTAGGGACACTTACATCACAAAGAAGTCAAGCCCTATTAATTATCCAAGCCACCACTTCTAAGAGATTGCTGGGAAAAATAATTTTTCCTGCAGTTTATCAGATTTTCATCTACCACCTAAAGATTTATTGTTATTAATAAAATTAACTACAGGCCAATTTTTGTTGTACAAATATAAATTACAGGTAGGGCAAATTTCTTATCTGAAATCAGGTCTTGATTCAGCAAACTTTTCCTCCTGTGTTTGTCTTTAAGAATATGCAAAACAGCATATATGAAAATAGGATAATATCTGTATAGGTGTGTAATGGATCAGGGACTTGAACTGGAAAGCACAAAATCTTACTGACATACTTTGGCTGCACATTCCTAGGAACTATAAAACAGTCCATCTATTCAATTAGAGGGACAGTCACAAACTTTTAACAGAGTGGATAATCTTAAAAAATAAATTCTGAACTGGTTATAGTACCTGGCTTACTTTGCCAAGAAGAGGAAGATATTATTATTTCTGCACATATCTAAGAAACAGTTTGCTGAAACTTTAATAATATATTTTCCTTCCTGTTATGTGTGACTTCTATGCCAGATCACTCCCTTCATCAAATCCAGATATTTCTCCAGAAAGTATTCTGCTGGAAACTCTCTTGAATTAAATAGAAAAATAAAGATTAGCTTAAGATTTCTTCCCAAAAAACTTTTTCTAAATGTAAATAGAAGTAAGAGAAAATATAAAAGCGTAGTCTCTCTCAATCCTGACATGTGGAGGATGGTGCAGTTCTTCAGCATTCAGCATTATTGTTCGTTTGAAATCACGCTGAAAATATACACTTCCCTTGATTTAAACTGCCTACTGAAACAGTATTACTACTGGTGTGTGCTTTATCGAGACTATCAGAATGTGTCTTTTTACATGGCATTTCATTTCCCCAATTACAGTATCTTGACAGCATTTCCACTGGAGATTTATTTCTTGTCTACTTCAATGAGATAATGGAGGTGTGTGTGTGGGCTTCATTCAGGAAGTGTTTACTTTCCAGAAACAGAAAGAATAAATATGTATATTATATGCATGGAACAAAACTTTTTCCTATTTTCAATTACATGGACCATCAGCTATTGAACTGCTAATACTGCTTCATATTAAGAATACCAGATTTTTCATTTTCGTCTCATCTTATTAAGGAAATGTTAAAAAACCCAAACAAACAGAAATGCAAAACAAAATGTGAAGAGATGACCATCTTGAATTTCACTTCCATGATGGAATTTTGAAGCATGTGGTAGAAGGATGTGTTGGATAACCTACAGCTGCCTCTCTCAAGTTGCTGAGTGGGAGGGGATAAAGAGGATGCAGATCTGAAGGGAGAAGCTTCGGAAGTTAGAAAAGTTTGGAAAGGAAGAAAACCCCTTACCTGCAGGAATGAATAAAGAAGAAACACAATGCTGGGATACAACAAAAAGGGTTCTAGAGAGAAAAGAGAAGAGCAGACATATCTGAAAGAAAAGAAAATGAACTCCAACTGATGCTAAAAGTAAGGCAGTGATCTAATAGAATCAGTCTAAAAGTAAAATTTCAGGAAGACAAAAAAATTTGACAAAGTTACTTGTATTTTACAAAGCTTTAAAAGTCTTAGGTGTCTATCAAAAGCTTGGAGGCTGGGAGGGGTGGCATTGCACTTTTGTCCAGTATCCTGGAGTTTTGTAAAGAAACTATAGCTGAGTCCTGAGCAAAAAAAAATCTTGAACCTTTACAAAGTACAAACCAAGCAAATAATCTGCACGGAGAAATGAAATCTTATGATTCTTGATAACATCTTCTCCATAAAGAATGGCAAGATGATGGTGCTCTGACAGTCTCTTTGAAAATACTGTGGGTGTTAATTTACTCTCACACCCCAGGTGTGAAAAGCAGCTGTCAGGTGGCAGTGATGAAAGAGTCATTTTTGCCTGGCTGCTCTGAGGCTTTCAAAACTACCCACTCAAGAGAAAATATTGAATCATAGAATATCCTGAGTTGGAAGGGACCCACAGGGATCATCCAAGTCCAACTCCTGGCCCTGCAAAGACCATCCCCAAGAGTCACACCTTGCGCCTGAGAGCATTGTCCAAACACTCCTTGGACTGTGTCAGGCTTGGTGCTGTGACCACTGCCCTGGGAAGCCTGTTCCAGTGCCCAGCCACCCTCTGAGTGAAGAACTTCTTTCTAATATCCAACTCTGACACCACTAAGTTTCAAATATTGTCGAAGTTCTACTTAAACAGTATTACTGATATAAATATCTATCTACTATATCTACTGATATAAATATCTATCTGGATGACATAGTAATGATTATGTTTAAAGAGACTTTCAGAAAAATGTACTTTAAAAAAATCAAGCACTTAGAACTTTATTAAGAACAAAGATTTTAAATATGATAGGACAACTTTTAGAAAGTATACTTACCATTATTTTGAAGATGTATGTGATGTGCTCTAAATACTGTAGTCCATTTGACATTTTTGCCTCCAACTTTCTTTTGAAATTGCAAGGATTTTAGTGTCCCAACTTTTTTTCATGTTATATCTTGATATTCCATTGTTCTTGAACTCTTCTTCTATATTAATTTACCTTTTTTTGGTGTATCATCTATTTCTACTGAGTGACAGCCCTGGGAATACAGTGCACATAGAAACACCCATACTGAGGCATATTGAAAAGAGATCTGAAACAACAATGAAAAATACAACAAGAGTGGTCCTAAACTTTGCCCTGTAACTGGAAGAGCTTATAAAGACCAATAGTAAGGAATTATTGTCATCACTATAAACCAGCAACAAATTCTCTGTCTAGGATCACACACAAGGTTTGTATAAAGACAGAGGTTTAAAAGCCCAATCTTCTGGAGCCTGATTTCTGTAACTAATAATCATTGTCCCTTCACGAAAAAACAAAGCACAAGAACATTATTTGACTCATTTAGAGCTATGAAGGCAGACTAGCAAACCTTGAGACAGCCCAAGTTTTGCTAAGCCCCAACATGACTCTGCCTGTCTTACAGTGCTTGGAGAGGAAGCAGAGCTCTCTGATGAAGAAGAATAATACAGTATTGCACAGCGTATGCTGCAATATCTAAACCTCTAAACTGATTGGAACAGGAGTCTATATTTCTTGAAAGGATAATCTGCAAAGACTGATTTTTGGGGGGACTTTTTTGGTGTTTAGCCATGCTCTTTGTTCATCACTAAAGTCACAGTGCTGTTTCAATCAAGCCTTGAATCATTCTTTCATGTCATAAGCTTCATTCTATTGTTTCTCTACACACCTATCATCTTGTTTTTTCTGACCCTTCTCAGCATATTATGCAAGTTCCACAGCCTTCACAGACCCAGCATTAAATCTTTCTGGCAGGACAGTTTGGTATCTAACATATTTCAAAAGACACACTGGCATCCAGTGTTCAAGATTAAGAACGTGAACTGACGTTTTCTGAGCATTCAGGCAGAAGCTTAAGTAGAAGATGGTCTTCTTTCAAAAAACCTGCTCAAACTCCAGCAACACTTGAAAAAAGCCTTCATAGAACTCATACTAGAAAAAGAACCTTAAAAATCTAAAGCTAGGAGAAGGTAAGAAGGCAATTACTATTTTTTAGGAGTTAAGTATCTGGAGACAAAATCAGGGAGATAAAAGTCTACAAGATTTAACACTGTATTTTGGCAATAAATCATAGAAGCTTTTTTTTTTTTTCCCCCCGTTTCTGTCTAAAATTTCATCTGGAAAACATTCCTCTCATCTTGCAGTCAAGGTAAAATCAACAAGTCAGCAGTACCCCACAAGGTCTGGTTCAAAGGAAGATTTTCCTTTCATTTCAGGTTTTCCCTACACTTTTCCTTTGCCACATTCCTTCCCTTTTCCATTTTTTTCTATCAAGTTTGAAGAGAAAAATAAGACAAAACAGAAGTTGTATCTACTAAGCATGTAAAGCACTCATTAAAGTAAAGCAATTACGCACTCTTAGAAGAAATTAATGCTTGTTTGGGGTTTTTATATGCACTGAAGTAAACTAATGTTGGGCATTGAAATTCTGTTGCTGTACATTAGTATCATCTGAACACATAGGTGCTTAAAGGCAGTTGCCAGGCCTTCATTGTGGTAGATGTTTAAAATGTAGAAGAGCAAGATTAACTCTGCCTCCAGATATTTGGAGATTAACTATGTGTGGAATCTATATTAGCCTCAGGGTAGCCACAGATTTACTGTGGGACACAGTGAGTTTCTCTATATTCTTTCCCTCCACTGCCGAATGCAATAGGTTAGAGATCATGTAACAACTTGGCTGTTCTGAGGTTTTTTTCCTATGTGCTTTGGGCTCAACCTGTCCAGTCCAGATAATTGTAACATGAACCTCCAGAGAACAGAAAATAAATGAAATTTCTGTGGAACCGAACACAGATTAACAGCTGGACAGCACCTCTCTCTTTTTGCCATGTAAAAAATACAAAGCCCAGGAAGAAATACCCTGACTGCTCCACTTTTCTGAACATGTTATCCATGCCCACTAATTTCAGGGAGGCGTGTGATGGCTAAGATGATGAGTGCCTGAGATAGGACTGCACTAGCACTTTCCACATTAACTATTTTACAGCCTTGTTTTATTCAAGGAAGCAATAGATGTGAAGGAGTAAGCTCTGCGCAGAGAGAATATTGCCAGAATTACTTTCTTTATCATCTCTGAAATGATGGTATTTGTATAGTCAGACACAGTTCTAGATAACACACATACATTCTGCTGGAAAACCTCCACACTTCCTGCAAAAAAAAAAAAAAAAAAAAAAAAGAAAAAAAAAAGGAACAGCAAAGGTGGATTGAAACATAAAGCCATTTGCCTGTAGGGACACTCTCCACATCTTTTCCAAGGAGAGTAAAAACCAATTGCAGTCAGATTACAATGGAAGAGGTGCCTTAAAGCATATGCAAACACCAACCAAGTGGTCTATAGATCACCTCCCAACCTGCTTTTGTAAAAGGTAACAGAGCAGAAAAATTTCTCTTTCATATTAGAAGCTATTGAGCCACAAAAATTTTGTTATATGTGAGAAGGAAGACCAACAGAAGCTAAAATACAGATGAAGAATAAAGTCAATTTGGTTCTCAAACTGAATCTAAAGCAGAGCACTGTAGCATTTACTAAGAAAAAATGAACTATATCTCAGTCAAAAGCAGGACAGTTATTCAACAAATGTAGGTTCCCTTTCTTTTAAAACCTACAAAGGTCATTCTGTAAAATATACCTTCAAGTGAAATTCAGTTTGGTATTGGAGTAGACTAAACCTTTCTATTAAACAAACAAACAAACAAACCCAAACAACAAAATAAACCCCAAATACTGAAAAATAACAAAGGTTAACTTTTTTCCTGTTCCCAGAAACAGCACACTGAGAACTACAGCTACTCTGGTTGGCCAGGTCCCTAACATGATTTTTACCATAAACAGAGTTCAAATAAATTTTAATAAATCATCTGTGAAAACTCATGGCTTTTTAAAACACCACTTTCTACCACAAAAAGTACCAAAAGACTTAACGGTTTGACTCAGGACCCTTTGGAGTGTATGGAAACTTCAAAAGTAGGGTCAATCAGTGGAAGACCAGGACAATTGATTTGCTGTAAAACTTTTCAAAGTGTTTTAAAGATTCAACAGAAAACAGCTTTAAAATTGTATTTCTGAGAACCTGTTTCCTATTTATATGAAAAATCACATTCTTAAGAAAAAAAAACCAAAACAAAACAAAACAAAAGAAATGAATTAAAAGTGTAAGAGTGTTTTTAGGAGGCTCCTTATCATTTCATGAAAATGAAATACTTGACTGAAGTCTTTATATGATGGATATAAATTGTGGGACAGAAGATTGCAACATAAACATTTCTCACTTAAAGTGACTGAGAAATAAACAGGATACAACCACAGGTTAGCCAGCTGAGACCACAAGAGGTTTAACAAAATTAATAATACTAGACTTTTCATAGTCATGTATACATTTTTTTGCCATGTATACATTGACTGACGGCTGTAAACTCACTCCAAACTCAGAGGACTAAAAAAAAAAAAAAAAAAGAAAGAGAGAACAAAAACTAAATAAACACCCCCTCTCCCCGGCATAGCATCATGTATTTGGCCACCATACAGATCAATCAAAGCAATACCTCATTTCTCATGAGGCAGTGATAGGAACTGCTGTTGTATTTGACAGGTTCACAGGCGTCAGCTCCAGCAGGAGCACAGTTCAGTGTAAGATCACGAGCCAGCAAACTCCACCGCTGCCTATTGTAGTTCCCGCAGACATAACATGCAGCGTGTGCCACGGGGCATGGGACAGATGGGTCTGGGGATGCTGCAGGCTATACATACCGGAGCTGACACGCTTCCATTCTCAAATGGTTTTCCCTTTGGCAGTTGTTTTTGCACAAACCCAAAAATCTAATAAAAAATATTGGACCACCGGGGAAAAAAAGTAAAATTATTACTCCAACTGGAGTAAAATTTATGTGGGCAAGAGTTCCAGCTGGTGAAAAATATTCAAACATAAACTAATATATGACCTAAATAAACAGTGTAATTTCAAGAGACCAGTATTTCAGCACAGGCATTAGTTTTGATATTTTCAAGATTTATAGGCTGCATGAAGTAAAATCTTCTCATTTACAAGGTGAATATACTTAAAGAGGTTTAAATAGGTTTTTTTAAGTGTGTCATTATTATTTTTCTGTGTCATTATTTGTTATTCATATAGCATCTTGCCATCTGCCAAAGGGATCATAGGCATATAATAAACCAAAGGAAGTGAGGCTCACTAGTACCCTTGTTGACAGGTTCAGCAATTACAAAGTATGATGAAGGAATGGAGGTATCGAACTGTAATTCTACTCTTTTAAGCAGTGGAATACCAAAGGCACACCTTCATCAGAAATGATAACACTTTTAAGAAATTAATCCCATAAAAATATTTTCCTCTTGCAAAGCAAAGGAAATCCAAAAAAAAAAAAAAAAAAAAAAAAAAATTTCCATCTTGGGCAAAANAAAAAAAAAAAGGATAGTTCCATCATGTGCAAATAAAAGTGCAGTAAGAAAGATTTTCTACTATATAAAGAGGTTACTTAATGCAAAGGAATACATTTCTTAATGTCAACCCTTTATTTTTACAATTATATAGGCTACCTTAAAAGCTGGACTGCAAAGAACTGGAAAATCCTCTTGGCTTGTAAAAATTAGAGGCACAGATGAAAACCAGAGAAAAACAGCAGGGCAAGAAAAGACAGAGGCTTTTAACAAAGTCAGAAGTAAGTTAATATTTTTGGTGAAACACTCCACTGCTTTAAGACTCTTTTTTTTTTGCAAACAGAAATCTTTTTTTCCCTGTAAGGAAGTTTCCTCTTCATAAAGAAAATTGTTAGAACTGACTTCAAATTAGTTTGATGCATTGAAGAACATTTTTGTACTTGTATATGGAAAGTTCCCACACTGCACACACGCCCCTATTTTCCATTTGCTTGGGTTTATTTGGTCTCTGAGCTCTTAAGCAATATATTAACTCGTTTTCATGCCAAACTACTTTATGTTTTTTGCTGGGTTGTTTCTTTGTGGTTTTTTTTTTTTTTCATATGCTACTGATTTGTCTTGATATAAACTCAAAATTATGCTTTATTGAATACTATTTGGTACGGTATTGAAGCAGAGTTTTCAAAATTATACTGAAATTCATTATAGCTTATCTCAGTGCTACAAACACGGACAGGAGTTCTTCCACTAAATGCATTGAACCATTTATTCAATAGTTAAAAAAAGGTAAAATAAGTTCAAATAAAAAAGTAACTTTGCTAAAATCTTACCTTTACACATTCCTGTAATCTACTTTTGCTAGAATGTAGGCATTCCTTTCATCATCTACCTTCCCATGTAGGTTCCACCGCGGGTACACGAGCAGTGGTAGTTTTGGGAGACCCTTAATTTTGCCTCCTTCCTAGGATTTTGAAGTTTATCAGCTGATCAAAAAAACTGACAGTCCTTGCCAGATACTTGCATGATGTTGCTCCTGAGAATTCGTACTGGTTGCACAAGACATACCAGATAATTTGTATGTTTCACAAGTATGAGAACTTAATTTGGGAACACTATCAAAAGTAGATATACGTGCACAAGGAAATGTACATGTTTTGAACTAGCACATAAGTTAAACTTGAAGTTAAGAAAAAAAAAAGCCATTGTACCCACTGAAAATGTGTTGTTTTATGTCCATAGTTATTACGTAGTTGTAACCATTTGAAGACTTTTTTAATCTTTCTGCTCCAGTAAGTGTGCTTCTCTTTGCTTCATAAAAAGTAATGAAGTCTAGAAATATAAAACCTCATTATAGATCTTTTCCATTAAAAGTTTGCTGAGATGTTAGAAAAAACCCAGCCATTACTGTGTGCAGATTATGATGTCAATGGATAAGGGAGGTTTCACTCGATACACCTAAAAACCACTCTATTGCATCATTTACACTGAACAAAAAGATTAGGCTGAAGTAGTCCAAGGGAAAAAAAAATAATACCAGCAAGGTAATATTTTGGTTTTGCATTTTTCTCTTGAAATTCCCAGTTTTCTTTTGTTTTTGTGGATTATTTTCCTTCCTTCTCCTTTTTCTTTTGGTGTTTAGGATGCATCTTCAGAAGCTTTTAGTCTTAATGAATATTTTAAGTTTTGCTTTAGCAAATATACTCATCAGGCAACTTCTCGTACATGCAGAAAGATTTAATTCTAAATTTTTTTCCTATAAACTTTGTTTGGCAAAAATCCTTCAAATTATTACATTTGCCCATATCAAACCTTCTAGATATAAAAACATTGCATTTTCTCAATCTTAAATTACATTTTAGCTCTAATATCCCTTATACCCTTTCATCAGCCAACATCCCTATTATGGAAGCTTAATTTTTAATATGAGACTTTGAACTATAAAAAAAAAAATCACACATTTGCTAGTCATTATTACCCAGGATGTACAGACACAGTCTCAACAAACATAATTTTGAATGGAACCATACCTAATT
Source organism: Oxyruncus cristatus (assembly GCA_013399855.1). Taxonomy (NCBI): domain Eukaryota; kingdom Metazoa; phylum Chordata; class Aves; order Passeriformes; family Cotingidae; genus Oxyruncus; species Oxyruncus cristatus. The sequence goes on from VXAY01003154.1 coordinate 653,444, forward strand.
AAACTAGAGATGAAGAAGATAATACAGTCCTGTTTCTAAGAAACAAGGAAAAAATCAGAAACAATTCTCACTGAAGCTTAGTTTACTTCCCTAATACTATGATCATCTTTGAATACTTAATTTTAATCATTCACATTTATAGTGAAATATAAGCTTTCTTTTCTACAAAAAATAGTCTATTACAGGTGCAACTTTTACTTAATTTTAGGATGACATTTTGGCATTAGAAAAACCTTCTTACTTCACTATGCCTGAAGAATTTAATTTCTAACAGTTAACTCACAAAGGTAACTCCTTATTTCAGAATGGGGCAATGAAAATGTTCTATTACCCCTGCAGCACTGTTTCCAAATCCTTCACACTGTAGTAAAAGATTTTCCACACAAGGTATTCTATCAGAGTGTCTTCAAGTGACTGTCAAAAAGTATTTGAGATTTTTTTTTCATTAAGTAACATTTTTTCTGCAGAGTCCAGAAACATCATTTCAACACATAATTCTATTTTTTTTTAGCTTTTATTTTCCTGTTTTTGCTTTTTCTATCTTTTTGATTTATCATAAGAACCTCTTTTTTTAAAAAAAATTCTGGTTTGGTTCATACAATTTGTTCAGAAATTTTGGTTTGTATAATGCACCTGAATAAGCCAGAAGAACACTTCATGAAAGATATGAAATAATTAATCTTTTCTGTACTTGTGTTTCTGAACAGAATCACAATTTTCGCTTAGACTTTCGGTTTCTCTTCTGTTGTAGACCAGGGTAACTAAAGCAGAAGTAAAAATTATTGTATATCATAAGGAAATGGAAGGATGGAAAACCTCATCTACAGTTGTGAGTTGTGGAACATTTGATATTATTTGGGAGTGATAATTATGAACTATAATTACAGTTTAAAATTATATAATTTCATTTTAACACGGGAAAGTTCCATTTTTTTGTGTGTTCTTATGCTCTTTCCACCCAGGTTTAAGTAATTTTTATAATTAAGAGTATCAAAATTAAGGCTCTCCTTATTTTCAAAACAGGCCTAACAGGTGTAGCAAAAATAATTGCGCTATCACTTTTTCTTTCTGGGTCCTGGAATAAAAAAATATTATTTTTCAGAAATTTCCAGTTCAGGGGATATCCATCCATACTCTAGTGCCCAATTTCTGATGTGGACAACAGACCACATGGTATGATGTGATGTTGACCCTTGACTGAAATTCAGGAACAAATAAATAATAGCCTTTGAAAAACAATCAAACCAACCCTAGTTCAAATGGTAATTATAAAGTAAGATGATAACTTCTGATGGTTGAATTGAAATACCTCCAAAACCCAGAACCATTGTAGTCAATGACAGATGTTGCTCATTCTCCTGAAACTTTTTTTTTTTGGCTATTCACAATTTTTTCTCCAGTATTTCCTTATTTTCCTACTCCAACTGCTATATATGTTGTTTACTGCTTAAAGTCAGTCAGCCACTCAACTACTTTTAGAACTGAAAAAACAGTTCTCTGTTATAAAATAGCACTCTGTGACATCCAAGTAGAAATGACTGAGACTGAAATACTAAGAAGCTAAAATATATTACAAAGAATCATTTCAGATGTATTTGTCAGGAGATACCCATATTTTATGATCACAAAGCTGAAACATGATGCCTGAATGCAAATCATCAGCCCTTGAATGTTTTGTCATCACCTTTTCTTTTGATTTTCTTTATACTAAATCTGATTCAGCACAAAACAAACCACAAGATGCACTGAATTACTATTTAATTCTTTTGTTTATGTCATCATATCAGAGAACTGTTTCTGAATCATCTCATCTCCTTCTAAGTCAGGCATGTATAACTGACAATTTATTAATTAACAAACCTTTGAATTTAAGTTACACTTCCCTACTTTGACTTTTCTCCCTTAGTAATGCAACTTGTAATAGATCCTACTGTGAATGCAGACCTCAGTGGGAAACAAGGCTGCTTACAAACATACAGGATCGTGTTTTTCCTGGCCTTAGATGGGCGTAATTTCATTTTTCTGAACTACTTATACAACTTTGTCTTTTTTTATGAAGGAAGGAGAAAAAAAAGAAGCAAACCTGCTGCACATACTGATAAAATTGCAAAGGGCCAGCTTATCAAAGCAAGAGTGTCTAATGTGTCAGGAATTAGATGGATGTGACTTGATTTTACTCTGTAAGCTTCTGCAAAGGTGATTCTGAATGACATGTCAGTCTATATCTCTTGTACCTAATGCTTCAAAGGTATGTACTAGACACAAGCTTTCCAAAAGGATACATTACATGAAGGCATCTGAGAACAGAGCAAAGGAAGAGTTTGGCATTTCTGCTGCTGATGAGCTGCTTTTTAAAAGCAGCTACCAGCATGGAAACATCTGTCTGCTTTCTGTAAGAAATTAAGATTCAGACTTTGTAGCAATCACTTAAAATTTAAAATTTCAAGAAGCAAAAGAAATTACAGCTTTTTATTGAAAAGACTTAAAAGCATCATTTAAGATGTAATCACTGCGATATTAAATTCAATAAGTATTTGTCACTATCTACTTAGAAAAAACCTTTCCTCCTATTACCCATGATAACAGAAGATGCTTAACAAATCAAGAGAGCAGTAAGTATGACTGGAATGAGAAAGTATTTAACCTCCTGATGCATTCTGAAGGTGCCGTCTGCAAGTTTTTTCCTGAATAAGCTACCACTGGTTGGCTTTTACCTAAAAGACAAACATATTCTGTGACTTTAAATATTGCCTATCTTTTTATTACATTCAATTACCATGAACAACACTTCACTCAACTGTATTTGCATTTTTTAAGCACCTAAAAAGAAAGAAAAAAAAACAACAAAAAACCAAAACAAACAAAAAACCAACAACAACAACAACAAAAAAAAAAACCACACCAAATTTCTGTCAAGGGCTCATAGTAGAGAACTTAGAAATATGTTGTTTTTTTTGGTGTTTTTTTCCAAAATGTCACTTCTTTCTAATAATTTTCCCATTTCTGTTTGTGCCACCCTGTCTTTTCCCATCTTCTCCCTTAGTTTTTTGTCATTCCAGAAAACTTTGCCCTCAAAGACTACTGTCTAACAGCAGACTTCACAATTACCAGTGTAGAGCTACAAATATAGCACAAACATAGGGTGCTCTGCCAGGAAAAGGATTTGGGTTCCTTTACTTTTCCCTGAAGAAATGAGTATGATTTCTGCTCTGGCAGAAGCAAATGAGAATCAAGAACTAGATAAATTTTTCTGTGTGAGCTCTGTTTTAGCCAAGATGATGACAAATAGAAGAGGCTTGTTTTACATGTTATTTGGAAAACACAAGGGTAAAACAAATGAAAGCAAGCAAGTAAAAGCCCTAAACAACACAAAAATAAATCCAAAGATCTAGCAGTAGAGTGAGAAGATTCTCCATGTCTCTGCTGCTTGTAAACCTTATTTGTAGGTTCGTATCTCTGCAGTCTAGTTGAACTTCTCATCCATGGCAGTTTTAACTCTTCCCCAGCATGTTACCTCCAAAATTTTCTCAAAGTTCTAATCAAAACAACATAGAATCTCAGAATCACAGAATGGGTCAGACTGGAAGGGACCACAGTGGGTCATCTGGTCAAACCTCCCTGCTCAAGCAGGGTCATCCCAGAGCACATGGCACAGGATTGTGTCGAGATTGTTCTGGAATATCTCCAATGATGGAGACTCCACAACCTGTGTGGGTGAGCTGTTCCAGTGCATGGTCTCCATTAAAGATTGTTTAGTTCCAATTCCCCTGCCATTTTCAGGAACACCTTCCACTAGAACAGGTTGCTCAGAGCTCCATCCCATCTGGCCTTGAACATTTTCACGGATGGGGCGTCCACAGCTTCTCTGGGCAACCTGTGTCAGTACCTCACCACTCTCACAGGGAAGAATTCCTTCCTTACATCCAATCTAAACCCGCTCTCTTTCAGTTTGAAGCCATTCCCCCTTGTCCTGTCACTACATGCTCTTGTAAATAGTCTCTCTCCAGTGTATGTTGTATAATATACATTATATTAATGAAATTGTATCTTCCACTTAAGACAAAGACACACAAATATAAACCTACTTGGAAACTTTCTATTCTATTCTAATCTATTCTAGAAATTGAAATAGTGTTGAAGCCATAGTGTTAATTATTTCACAGACTAATTAATTTCTTAGTTATATTTCTAAGTTATATAAAGGGAAAGAAATTAGAATTACAGTTTAAAACTCACAAGCCATGGTTAGACACAAGTTAGGAGAAGGAAGCAATATCATGATAAAAACTTGTAATTTCTTTCTTTTTGTCATCACTTGGAACTGATCTAAAAAAACAGAGATTTTTAACATTAAACATTCAGACAGTTGAGGGAATGCTGGAATTCTTCCTATCACATGGATCTGAGCTCAGTGGAGCTTTTTCTCTCCTCATAATGCTGGCATTATAATCCTGAAATTGTCATCATTATGAAACACAAAATACCTACCTGTAAAAGCCAAGATAAAACAATACAGAATAGTGAAAAAGGGCATGAAGAACATTCAACAGGGTGCAGTGGTTTGCCCTTGGTGCTCACCAAGCCATTCTATCACTCCCACACCTCCCACAAGATAGGGGAGAAAATCCAGTGAAAAAGCTCATGGATCAATATAAGGACAGGGAGGTCACTTACCAATTAACATCACAGCAAAACGGACTTGACTTGGAAAAATTAATTTAATGTATTGTTAATTAATAACAGATTAGGAGAGAAATAAAACAAATTAAACCAAATTTTTATCCACCATTTCCTCTTGCCGGGCTCAACTGCACTCATAACCCTTTTACCTTCTCCCTGTGAGCTGCGCAGGTGGATGGGGATGGAGATTGTGGTCAGTTCATAAAATGTCATCTCTGCTGCTCTTTTCTCCCCATGCTCTTCCCCTGCTCCAGTGTGGGATCCTTTCTACAAGAAATCCTTAATGAACTGTTCCCGCATGGGTCCTTTCCATGGGGTAAGTCCTTCACAAGTGGACTGGTCCTGAAGGATTTCTCCATAGGCCAATATTCCTGGAAGAAAAGTTGTTCCTGTGTGATCTCCTCTCCACGGGCCACAGCTGCAGCTCAGGTTCCTCACAGGCCACAGCTTCCTTTAGGGCATGTCCACCTGCTCCGGTGGGAAGTCTTCCATGGGCTGCAGGTGGATATCTGCTCCACTGTTGTCCTCCACAGGCTGCAGGGAATCAACCTGCATCACCATGGTCTTCTCCACAGGCTGCAGGGCAATCTCTGCTCCAGCACCTGGATCACTACCTCCCCTTCTTCAGCATTAACCTTGCTGCCTGCATAGCTGTTTGTCCCACAGATCCTCTCTCCTCTCTCACAGCTGCTGCACAGAGGTTTTTACCCTTTCTTAAATACGTTATCACAGAGGTGCTACCAGGGTTGCTCAATTGGGCTCAATTTTGACCAGTGCTGAGACTGCCCATATTGTGAACTAACTTTAGGATTTTAATAGATACCTTTTTAAAGCAAATAAAATCTCCATGTCCTCCTACTCATAAATTATCTGTGTGCAGCCCCACTGTTTCTGTGTGAGTATTTTATGCACATTCACGGGCATGTAAATCCCATTTATATACGTGAGTTGCACTAATTTAACCAGAAAATAGTTTCTACCTTAAAACATAAAAGGGCTCTACTTGAGTAACCCCATAAAATCAAAGGCTGAACCTTTGACCTTGCCCCATTAGTCTTTTAATTCAAGTAAAGTCATGCATCCAGTTTCAGTGATTAAAATGGAAATAAGTCTAATATGGGAGCTCTTAGTCCTCCAACCATTAGGTGAAAATTCCTAGATACAAATTTTATGGTCTTTTAAGTGAGAGACAACAGTCTATTTGTTCTCCTAAGTTGGAGACTTTTGACAGATAGTGATTGCTCTTAACCATTAAACTAATAATTTCTGAATTTGATTCTCTCTAGAACAGTGTATGAGTTGCCCACTGGCCTCTCACAAAAAGTTACTTAGTTCTCTCTCAAATGAAAAGTCACAATGTCAAAGAGAGTGGAAAATAAATGTCACCTTCGTGAAAACCTTTAGTTAAGCCATTTAACTAAGTGACATTTGCCCCAAACATTTTTTTTTTCCTCTCAAATTAATCTAACATTAAATTCGCATGCAACGATGCAGCTACTCACGTAATGATGTATTAGTAATGTAAGAAGTTTTCAAAAAATCAGAGTCAATGATTCTAGGTACTACTGGTAAGGGTAGAGCAGCAAGGAAGATGACATGAAGTTTTCACAGAAACAGCTTCAGACAGATTTAAAAAAACCAAAAACAATGACCTGAAGGGTTAAGACTTTTACAAATCTTCCACATATTTCTCTGTTCTTCTAGAAACTCAGTGGACAACTCAGAGTTCCTTTCATTATTCAGGATTTCAAGTATTTTTCATCAAGTTAAACAAGGACAGAAAAACCATTACATGTATTCTGACATTCCGTATTTTTCAAAATTAATAAAAATTTTTGACCTGTACATGTCCCATCATATTTGATCGACATTTTCAGATAATTCAAAGAGAATTATCAGTGGAAATTGATTATTTTTTGCATATTTTCTTAACAAGATTTGATAAGATTTTTGAATGTAAGGAAGGTAGATAGCTATAACAGCACTACTGCATTATACCGGAGAAGGGAGAGGTGCATATACATAATCGGGTTTTTCAGTTTCCTTATCTCCTTTGAGTGCTCTGAAAAGCCAGTGTTTTGACTACTTAGGGATGAATTTATCATTCTTGAAAATGTTTAGAATTTTTCAAGCCCTTCAGATAATTTTTGTTCTATTTTTATAATTATATTAAGTAAAATTAAATTATCTGGTATTTAATTACTAGGAATTTATAATGTAAAATAATAATCCTGTTTGCACTAGCAAAAATGTTGTTAGGAATTCTCAATAAAAAAGATAAATTAGTGTACAAAGGAATCAAAGCTATTAAAGCACTTCAAGCTTGTTACATCCAGACAACTGATCGATTCAAAGTAGAAGATAATCAGTTATGGTCATATAATAGCAATTTTCCATTTCAGTTTTGTCTTGCAGGGAACATGAATCTTATTTTGTTATCCCATGGTCCATTTCTTTGGGGTTACAAATATCATGGTCATGATTACATAATACCAAGTCTATACAACAGTAAGGGGCATATATTGAAGTATTTACTACAGGGCCATTGACCAGATGTATAATGGATTTCTGAAGTTCAATGGCATTTTACCTGACCACTCATTTATTTACTTTGTCTGATTCTTTCACAATTCATGCAGAAAAATTACTGAACTCCTATTCCTGATCCAGTTGGAAATATTCATAATTAATTTTCATTAGTCTGATTGAAATTGGTGTATTTTGGAATTTAGTCACATACACCATCATATTAAACAAAGAATAAGTTACTGACAGAACAATTAAATTTTATTTTTTGTGATCCTGTGTTCCACATTGGTTAAGACTAAATTAATCCATTTTATACACATACACTTATAATTTTATACATAGAATACTTACAAGATAGATGTTGAGGCAGGTACTGGCAGGGATCATACATGAATTAAAAACAAAGTAAGATTAGCTGATATTACCTAAGGTATGATTTTAAAATATGTTTCTGAGGGAAATATACTAGAAATCATTACAGGGTTGGATAACAGCTTGATAAAACAGTTGTAGTTTCCAGAGTTTACTTTCATATGTCATGAAAACTTAAACTTATTAATAAAAAAAATAAAATCTGTTTCCAATTTTTTTTTTTTTTTTTTTTATTTCCAGGTGTCATTTCTCACTGGTATTTGAGTAAATAGAAATGTAGAGGAACATAAAAATAGTACATAGAAATATAAAGGAAAAAATTCTAAAAAATTAAAAAATTAAATTTCATAATAATTTTAACTAGTTGTGTATTCTATTTTCCATAATATTTTTAGAACAATTTTGGTGACCGTAGGTTTACCTTCAACAGCTATGCCTTTTCTACAATGAAAAGTGACAGGTTTTTATGTTATTGTTTCCAAGATTTCTTGGAAGGAGGGAGTTACATATTACATGACCACTAAATCTAGGTTTTTTTAAATCTCTCTTTATGACATTATGAGCAACTCATAGCTTATAGGATTCACTGAAAGTTAGTGAAAAAAAGAAACCCAGAAAAACATTGGAATGATTGTTTTATACAAGACACTCTGGAGAACACCAAAATAATTCCACCTGATAGAGTTAAAGGTTTCTTAATTCTCCTAAAATACACAAAGTAGTTAGTAAGAGGAAAAATAACTCTCCCCGTTAGGAAGAAGATGTCCAAAATAACAAGATCAGATGTTTTAAAAAATAGAGAACGTAATAAATTAAAAAAAAAAAAATAATCACAGTGTCATTGCGCTTTGATGACCTTAAAGGTTCTGTTTCATTGCACTCAGAAACTTCCTTAAGGTGTATTAAACATTCATTACCAGAGCTGTACACTACCCATGAATCCTACAGTAAAATGACTCTCTTTGTGCTGAGACAGGCAAAACAGGCATGACCAAAAAACAGCTGCTCTAGACCCTGAAGAAAAATGGAACCTCATCAACATTGTGGGTTTGTGTTTCAGATATATAAAAATAGTTACTAATACTGAAATGAAAGGATGCCAGTTTTGAGGTATCCAGGTATTTTTCAGTATTACCGTGGGGGGGTTTCGGGAAAGCAGGTAAACTACCTCAGATTGTGTACAAGGTTGTAAATAAAAAGAAACAAATTCTAAAATCTTCAAATTTGTACTTAATTCACCAGGTCCATCCAATCCAATATATTTGGAAACTCTGTTTACTGTACAAATAAGCTAAAATAGAGAAGCTTAACTTCAAAGAAGAGCACTAACACCAGGTAAACACAACCCAAATAGCAAAAAAAAATTAATTGTTCTTCACCATGTACACAAAACTTAAATTAGATGTTCATGTTATTTTGGTTTTCAATCCATAAATTGTTCCCAGACCTTCCATCACTAAGTTTCACTTCAGCAAACTTTCCTATAAGGAGGATCAGCTGTATTTCTACAGACTCTTCATTCTGACAGAAGCTAATCTTCAATAACAGGATTTGTACTCAGTCAAAATACATTAGTAGGCATGCTGGCTGTAGGCTAAATGTGCTATTTTTAGACACTCATATTTTTAAAATTCTTCTGTATTATAAATTAATTTTGTGTAGTCTGCAAGAAAATGCATTATTCTTCATTATATAGGTATAGAATTGTCTCCGCCAATAAGCCAATTTCTCTGTAACTATTCAGAATGCAAATCCATGTACTCCAGCTGAAGGCTATTATCAGGCAGAATGCAGGAATTTATATAAGCATTATACGATCATTATAAACACTGATTATGCCATTTGTTATGTTCTGATGGGCCCTTGCTCTCAGAACTCCACACCCACAATCCCCAAAGTTCTCTCTGTCTTTGTTACTGTCCTGTAATCACACTAAAACCAAGAAGTAAAACAGGACTTTTTAATACAATTTCCCATAAACTTTTACTAGTATAATGTGTTTTCAGTTGCTTAAAATGGCACCAAACTTACACTATTAAAAGTAATAATGTAATATTAGATAATAGATAAATGTTCAGGTGGGGTTGAAATTCCTTTATTCTAAATGTTTATTACCTCTAAAATAAACAAGGAAATAATCTATTTTACATTTGCAGAGGTAGGAAGTGTAAGAGTTCACCATTCATATTTCAAACAAGGTGCCTGCGTTGGCTATAAATCAGCTGAAACTGGGAGGAACAACACCTCATAGTTTGAGTGGCCGGGGTCTGGCAGGAGGGAGTTTACAGGGGGAGCTTCTATAAGGAGTTTCCAGAAGCTTCCCTATGTCTGACAGAGCCAATGTCGGATGGCTCCAGGACAGACCTGCCACAGGCCAAGGCTGAGCCCATAAGCGACAGTGGGAAAACCTTGGGGATAAAGATTTAAGAGGGGAAAATGTTGCTGTGTAGAAAGTAGGGTGAGATAATGGACCTACATGAGAGTAACAAACTGTGCTGAAAAGTACCAAGAACACCAAACACCACGAGCAGGAAAGTAGGAGACAGTGAGACAGCACAAGGAGCCATGGATGAATGAAGGGGACGGTAGAGCTGTCAGACACGGAAATAAGAGAGTGGACTACAATGGTTTGGTAAAAAATCTGGGGCAAGAAGAGAGCGCAGGGGAGGGAAATTACACTGAAGTACTGAAGAGAAACAAGCAGAAGTGATTGAGTTGAGGTCATGAAGAGCATTATGAAATGGAGAAAGGAGAAACAGAAGCATAATCAGAAAATGTCATAAGGAGGTACTGGATTGAGGCAAGCAGCTGGTAGAGAGAAAGAACTGAGTCTAATCCAATGGGAATAGCAAAGAGAGTGCAAATATTAGGAGAAACAGGCAGATTTTACATTTGGTGGAGTGCACACCCTCAGGGACCAAGGCTGGAACTGGATCCTGTGCCCTCAGAAAGCCACCTGCAGCCAGTGGAGCAGACCTGTATGAGCATCTACAACCTCCAGGTGATGACCCACTATGGACTTACCTTATTGAATCATATTCCCCTCTGGGAATCATTAAAAAACTGAGCTGAATATTCAGCAGTGAACTGCATTCATAACATAATGAGTGATTTTATTAGTACAATTCTACTCTTAGTTTTCAGCTATGATTGTGATGTGTTCTGCATCAGTCCCCTGCTTGCTGTACCTCCTCCTATGAAGAGTTACAGAAAAAGTGTGGAAAGTAACAACTGTGACGGTATAATTACTGGGAGAAGGCAGTGTCATGGCTCTAGAGACACATTACGGGTGAGAACAACGGATAGTGAAAAAGCTGGATTTTATAGCAGCTAGGAGAATATGGAGAACACAGATTGGAACAGAATAAAAATAATGGGTCCTTCTAAAAATTTTGAAACAAATTTATTCCTTTATAGAATTTGAATTGGGGAAAGAGTATGCGATTCATTTGTTGTGGTTTAAGCTCAGCTGGCAACGAATCCCCACACAGCTGCTTACTCACTGCCCCTCAGAGAGACTGAGGAGAGAATCAGGAGGGTGAAAGTGGGAAAACTCGTGGTTTTAAATAAAGACAGTTTAATATGGAAAACAAAAGCCATGCACAGAAGCAAAGCAAACCAAGGAATTCATTCACCATTTCCTATTGGCAAGCAGGTGTTCAGCCAAACAACTTGGGAAGACAAAAGCCATCACTCTGAACTTCCCCTCCTTCCTTCTTCTTCCCCCAGATTTTATTCCTGAGCAAGACATCACAGGGTATGGAATGTCACTTTGGCCATTTGTGGTCAGTTGTTTCATGTGTGTCACCTTCCAAATCCTTGCCTACCCCCAGCCTCCTCACTGGAGCAGCAATGTGAGAGGCACTAAAGGCCTTGGCTCTGCAAGTTCTGCTCAGCAATAAGAGAAACATTCTTGTGTTGCCAGCATTGCATCCAGGAGAAATTCAAAATGCAACCCCATACCAGGTACTAAAAAAAAAATTAACTGTCTCAGCCATAAACAGTACATTCTTCCACCTTTTCTTTAATCCAACTTCAAAAATTTCTATTTTTAAGTCACACCAGTGTCCTTATTAGGGTTAGAAGAGGAATAAGGGAAAAAAATTAAGCCAGTTGTTCTGCTGTAGAACTGAAATTAAAATATGCAAGGTATCTATTAATTGCTCAAAAGGACTCACAGGTTCCCCTTAGTTTCATTCTGGTAACTATTGAGAGGTGAAATGGGAAAATTTATGGAGTATAGGACTGATGTAATTATATATAATATAGAGCTGATGAGGAATGCTTAGGCATGACTTCTTGCTTCCATTTGTTTGATCCCTTGAGTAACCAAAGCATGTCTTCTAACTCATTTTGATATTGAAAATTAACAGCAACCCCTGCATTTAATTATTTTTTCATAACAAACATATAAAATAATGTTCTACTTTATATTCAATATGAAAGAACTACACTTTTTTTCTCTTGTTGAAATTTGTTTAAATAAATCACTTAGAAAGTTCTCTGCTAAAATTCTGCTGTCACTGCACTTTCCTCTGAAAAAATATTTCACACAATTTCTCAATTTTTACAAGTTTTCAACTAAACAAAATATCTCTTTATAAACATGACAATATATTAAAACCAACCAAGCAAACATACAAACAAAAAACCCTCGTCAGTCGTGCCTTTAAATTTTTCTCATCTGGTTCTGTATTTCCTCATTTGAGCATCCTCTTCTCAAGCATGTCATGTGCAATTTAAGACTGAGCAGTACAGTATAATCTGCAGTACAATTTCATCATTTCTGTTTGTTTGTTTGGTTGGGTTTTTTTCCCATGGAATTATCTGTTGTGTGGGACATTCACTTAAGAGTTGGACTCAATGATCCTTGTGGGTCCCTTCCAATTCAGAGTATTCTGTGATTCTGTGTAGGACAAACAAAGGTAGAGGAGAGAGAAAGAAAGTAATACCTTGTAAGTCAAGTGACTTCACTGCACCCAGGATGCCTGCGTTGCTTATAAAAGAGGCTGCAATACTAACACAAAACCAAACTGATTCTGGATTTTTGCCTTGAAACCAATATGGTTACAAGGGGGGTTGGCCAGTATTGAAAGAACAACAATTTTCCAGACACCCTTTTGAAACTTAAATGGACCTAATCCCCTTGTGATTTAAATTGGCATAATGCCATTGCAGTCAATAGGCTCTTTGATTTACATCAGTAGAAGACCTGGCCCATTTATCTTCTCTCTCAGTTTAAGAGCAATTTGCATATACTTGGAAGTAAAATATCAATCACTGTTTATGCCTTGACAAGCCTGGCTGAAGGTTTATACAGCACAAATGCATATGAGTTTATACATATAGGTATACACAGAGATACATGCAGTTACAATTACTACTATCTTACCTGGGGTGAAAAAAAAAACAACAATTAGAGATTCAGGTTTCAGGTAGAGACTTTTCATTTCTGTGTTTTCCTACTCCTAATACTTTGCTTCACATTGGTATTTATGCACCTGTGTAATAGGTGTAATTTATAATCATATTTAGCATTGAAAAGGACGCTCTACACCCTACTGTTTCTTAGACTTCTAAGTTTCTATTTATTCCTTTCTACATACCAGAGTACTTGATGCATTATTTTACTTAAACATGCTACTCATAACCAAAACCATACAGGAAAAAAATTAAACACTGGTGGTCCCAATGGTACGGTTCCAATATTTCACAGGCTTTCACTAAATAATCAGCATTATAAGTTTCCTACACATTCCTTGCTGGAGAAATGTTACTTTTCTTTTCACTCCAGAAGGAATCAAACAGGTTTATTTAACCAATACTCAACATTTTGGTCTTTGAAAGTAAATAATTGTAAAATTAAGTATATAAGAGTTTGTAATCTGGATTTTTCCTCACAAAGCCCCAGTATTATTCATGGCTGACCTGTATTACACATGATTTGCTTTCCAAGAGAAGTAACTTTCACAAAGCATTTCTACAGGAATAGAAAAAAAAATTCTGTATCTCATAGTGGTTTCCACAAGGTTTGTCTTCCCTTGGTACAATGAAAAATTATAACTTTTGTGTGCTACAATTTCTTTATAAGCACCTCAAAGGTTCTTACAGTATCCTTATTAAGTGCTGTCTAAATATAAAATTATATTCTTACTTATATCACTATCTAATAGGCACTTTGCAGGCACAGAAAACTGCTACCCATAAAGAGAAGTAGATGATAAACCCACTGTGAGTGCAGGCAGTGTCTCAAAAGGCTTTTGAAAAGAGCAGTGTAGAGTCTGTCTTTACAGCTCAAAGAGATCACGTATCTCAAAGAGATTACTTCATATGCTATATATGATAAACTCATAAGCCAAAGAAAAATGGATATTTGTCACTAGCTTTACTGAAGTAAGTTGGCTGAAGATTTTTTTTTAACTTTTCTACCTGTTTTTTCAAAGAAAAAGTATAGAGAAATGATTAGGTGGTAAAACATATAGAAGAAAAAGAAGAGAAAATAAAACTGAAAAGCATAAGAGATAAGCAAATACTGGCAATGGAACTGGAAAAAGCAGTAAAATGAGGAAAAAACAAGAAGTAGTGAACAAAAGTAAAATCTAAAGAGCAATTCAAAGGATGAGAACAACAGAAAGATGCTCATACTCGGAAGGCTAAGAAAACAAAGATTTGTTAGAAATCAAAGTTGAATAAATACAAAAGTCCAAGAAGCTTTTTGCTATAGTTAAGAAAGAAAAAATGAAACCATGAATTTTTAAGAACAACAGAAACTTGAAGTTGTTGTGAATAACACAAATAACATTCAGTTCAGCAAAATCTGAACTGTATTTGGTATGCTCAGCTATTTTGTTAGCTTGAAAAAAATGGTAATGGTAAATAGTGGCACGTAGCAGAGATCATGATTAAAGGTACTTCTCATCTTTTCAGATGTCAAGTGTTCTAGTCCGAAGAAAAGCGCCAGGCTAAGCTTCCACATAACTGGGAAATGGATTGGAGGGTAATAATATCCACAGGCAGCAAGAGTGTGCCTGTTCAGAAATCCACTAAAGATTATTCCCAGCCATAACATCCTGCCAAGCGTTGGAACAGCTGCCCACGGCAGGGCTTGAGTCCCCATTCCTGAAGGTATTTAAAAGACGTGTGGATGTGGCACTTGGGAACGTGGGTTAGTGGTGGGTTTGGCAGTGCTGGGGGAATGGTTGGCCTTGATGGTTTTAAGGGGTCTTTTCCAACCTAAATGATTCCATGATTCTATGATGGCACCACGAGCAATCACAAACACTCTGGTTATTGAGACATTTTTTGTCAGATCAATCTGAAATCCACATTTCACTGTTTTACTGCAGTACACAGCTATATATAATTATTCAATACACAGTATTCTTTCAGTTAAAAAAAAAAAACAAACAGAAAAAAAACCCTCAGAAGCAGTTGTTAAAGAATTCAAAGCACAAAAGATGATATTTTAGGGTCAAACATCTCAGATTTCTTTCAATTCAGTTTCATAAATTATTACTTTTCTTGGTTTTGTTTTTGTTTTTTTTTTTTAATAAAAGAACATTTTCATTTGGATAATAATAATTTAGAAACTACTTTTACCATTTTTGAAATGGGAAATGAGCTGAAACTGATTCTTCCCCATGAAGAGTTTCAATGACTCAGAAAATTCCACTAAGAGCTATTCATTCCTTATCAGCTTTACTGCAAAACATCAGCAATATTCACGCTTTTTATTAAACTATTGATTCCCCTGCCTTGAAAGGTTAGTAATTACCACTATAATTATGAAGAAATATCCTAGTTTTTTTGCCAGACAAAAAAAAGAAAAAAAAGAAAATGGTCTTTCAGAGAAATTCTTTCTGTACAAATGACCATTATATTTGTATGTATTCAGAATAATTAATATCTGAGAGTATAAATAATGATGCTTAGATTGCAAGAATAGGTAAACTTGGAGTTAAACATTACAAAATGTATGCATAACTTTTATTATCTTACTCATTTGAAGATAATGCTGCATTCAAACACAACATTCAGGAACTGAAAGTATATAATATTTGCTTAGTTGATATGACTGAAGGATACTTACTGGGGATTTTAAAATTCTTTGGGATAGCAGGATACAATAAATAGAAAAGACAAAGGAACCTCAACAGCTCAATTAGATGATCCTCCTGCTCTGAATTAGGAACATAGGTACTGATGCTGTGAACAGTTATGGCAAAGACCCAGTTCTGAGTAGTAGTCAGTGGAAAACCGATGGACATTGATTTTGGCCAAGAACCAGGCACAGCAGATGTATTCTGGAATAGGAAACTTCAACACACAGGGACAAAAAAAAAAAAAAAAAAGAGACCTACAAATTAAGATTAATCTAGTTTCCATTCAATTAATCCAATAGGATACCTACCTATAGCAAAGGGAATTAGATGAAGCATTCTAAATTCCACACAGGAATGGGGAAAAGAAAAAATCAAATAAAAAAACAAACAAACAAACCAACAAAACTTCACCAAAAGTATCTTGTCACTCAATTTCAGTCCTTTTACTGATTGCCAAATTCAAATCCCATCCCCTTTATAAAATACATAGTTAAACCAGATACTGAAAAGAATGGTATTCATCAGCTTCAATAACTTTTAGTAAGACCTGTACACAATGTGTTCTCCTTTTGTTATTTCACAACATTTCCTTGTTGTTGTTTTTCTTTGTGTTTTTTTTTTTTTTTTTTTCAGAAAAAGAAATAATATTATTGTGAAGAGAAGAGACAGGAGAAAAACAATCACTAGAGCATATCATCAAAGGTTTTTACTATTGCTAAACAAAAGGGTCACAATTCTGGGACTTAGTAAACAGAATCTCAGGTACTAGTATAATTATATATATAATTATAATTACTAGTATATAATTGTAGTATATAATATTTCTGATGGCAACATTTTATGCAATTTGATACTCTATGGATATCTTTTGCTATTTTTTTCCCTTTGATAGTGTGTTTTAAAACCATTTGTCACTAAATGTTGTTTCAGTGACATTTGGCTTCGTGAAAACCACAAGAGATGGAAATGTTTATAAAATATTAACCTGTTTTGTGCTTAAAAAAAGAGAAGACCAGAAGGTCTTTTGCAAATGCCACTAAGATTTTTTAGATTGGAGAAAGCTTGAACAGGTTGTTCATTACAAATCCACTACATTTCAGGAGCAAAATATTTATTCCACATTTTGATAGAAAAGTGTTTGTGTGAATTTTCTACAAATACCAATTTATGATCTTTTATATATGTGCTCTTACGAGAAAAGTAGCAGTCAGCATTGGATAGGCTGCCAAAGAAGGAAAGATATATATAGACATGCTAACTGTGTGTCAAATAGATCAGAAAAGTGCTAATTAAAGTTAGGAGTACTTACAAACTCTTTTATTTTATTTTATTTTAAAAAGAAAGAAGTGAAATTATTAAGCAGCAGTGTGGTCCAAATTTCTAGTGGGGAACAGAGAATGACAGGAAAATCACCCTGATAAGGAGAAAAAATTGAGTGAAGGAGTTAGAACACTGACATTTCACTCAGAATACTTTGTCAAGCTGATATTTCCCTTCTTTTGTACCAAATGCTATCAGCATTTTAAATAATAAATGATTAAACATCATTTAAGATGTCAGAAATGCCTATTGTGAGAGTGCTATGGATCTCATTATTGATCATTGAACAATAGCTCTTGAGGAGACTGAGCTGTTCAGTGACTTTGTTATAAATAAGTTTTGCAAAATAGAAGATCTTAATAATTACAAGAATGAAATTGAAAATATTTTTTAAAAAATAATAAATTTGACCAAACAGGGACCAAATTTAAATAAATCCCTAAGTGTTTAGGGTGTTACTCTAATTATTTTATGAAAAAAAATATTTCTGTGAATAATTTGTCCAATGTGTCTTGCAGTATAATTCGAACTTTTGTCTGCGAAATACAATAACTCTTATTCAGTCAGCAAATAAAAGCTAATGGAAAGATGAACTAAATGAAAAAAAAATAAAATCCAACAGTGTACAAGAAGAAAGAAACATTTTAAACATAGTTTAGAAATTAAAATGTTGTTAGAAGTCCAAGGGGCTGCAAAGACACAAATCAAAGCATTAGGAACCATGAAAGAACTGGAGAACAGTCACACAGGGTTTATGGTTTTTACCCACAGAAGGATAGCAGGTTCCATAGCCCAACTGAAGAGCATTTACAGCAATGTCAGTAGCATGGGCAAGGAACAGGAGGAGCTGGAAGCCCTGGTGAAGCAGGTAAACTAGGCATTGGGGCCATCCCAGAAACATGGTGGACGACACACAACTGGAGTGCTCCAATGGATGGCTATAAACTCTCCAGAATGGTTAGGAAGGAGAGATGATGGTGTAGTCCCACATGTCAGGAGCTGATTTGACTGTCTAAAGCTTGACAGTGGTGTTGAAAAGGTTGAGTTTTTGTGTATAAGGATCAGAGCGGTGATTGCCCCCCTGAATTTAAAACTGGTGAAGCCACACCTTAAATCATGTGTCCAGTTCAGGGCCTCTCACTCCAAGAAAGACACTGAAGGGCTGGAGGGTGTCTGGAGAAGGGCAATGGAGCTGTGGAAGGGTCTAGAGCCTAAGTCTGATGATGAGAAGCTGTGGTAGCTGGGGGTGTTTAGTCTGGAGAAAAGGAGGCTCAGATGGGACCTTACTGCTCTCTTCAACTCCCCGACAGGAGGATGTAGCCAGGTGGAGATTGGCCACTTCTTCCAAGTAACAAGGAAATGGTCCCAAGGTATATCAAGGGAGATTTAGATTGGATGACAGAAAAAATTTCTTCACTGAAAGGGTTACCAAGCTTGGAACAAGCTGTTCAGAGAATGGTGGAGTCACCATCCCCCGAGGTGTTTGAAAGACATGTCAATGTGGCGCTTCAAGAAAGGGTTTAGTGGTGACCTTGGCAGTGCTGGGTTAATGGTTACACTTGATGAACTAAAGGGTCTTTTCAAACATAAATGATTCTATGATAGGAAATGAGACTAGAATGTCTTCCTTGTTTATACATCCGTATCTCTCCAAGTTATCAAAGTTAAGAGAGAAATAGATATGGAAGCAATGATGAACCAAGCAGAATTCCAAGGAAAATACAGGGGTTTACCATGGTATAGAAATTCCTGGTGCCAGAGTTTGCAATTAATATGGCAAAAAAGAAACCCAGCACAGGAAAGACATTCCAGGTAATGACAGGACAAATACAAACAAAAAAATGTTGGCAAATATGGCAACAGTTTTCTTTAGCAGTGTCCCAATGGAGATTTTACTTCAAGTAGCAGCTTCACAATAGCAAGTTTCAGGGCTTAATAACCCAGAGTCAAAAGAAAAAGGAAGGATATTAACCTTTCTTCAGCAATAAAAACTGGACTAAAAGAATCTGCAGGTGCAACTTATCTGTAGCCCTAAGTTTTGCCTGTGTGTTTTTTTTTTTTTTAATTTGTTTTTTGGTTGTTTTGTTTTGTTTTGCTATTGTTTGTGTTTGTTGCTGTCGTTGTTTTGTTTTGTTTTTTCTCAATAGAAAATATTAATATCTAGTGCCCAAAGTAGAAAGAATTGAGTTCTAGGGCTCTATTTCAAATTATAAGCATGAATGTTTTGATATTTTTCTAGTGTTTTAGGTCTGAAAAGCAGTTAATTCTTTCCTACCCCCAAAACAGTGAAACAAACCCTTACAGATAGCTATTACATCCTATTCCACAAAACTCCAGAAGCTGTTTCACACTCTCATTACAGGAGAGCATCAAGTCATAATTAATAGCAACAGAACAGAGCTGCAGAACTCCTTCAGACACAGCTTGTTACTCTTAAAATAACCAGATGATCTTGACAAAAATGCACAACATATTATATACTTTTCATTTTAATTGTCAACTACCCTGAGATATTATCAATAAATAAATCCAGGCATAAGCAGCTGAAATTAAAATAAGGGTGTTTTGTGTTCACAGTTGGACACACAATATGGATAAAATCAAAGATAATTTCATTTTGTCATCAAAGATAGGATGATAGAATCTGGAGCCAACAGAACCAGTCATAAATTCCAGTTTTTTACATTCCAGTTTGTTCAGCTACACACTACTCAACAGTGTGTATTAAAATCAACATTATGAAGGCTGTTTGAAAGTTTTAGCCAATGAGTCCCTCATAACTTAAAGCCCATTTTTTATAAGTGGAAGAAAAATAGCACCACAATTATTTTTATAAGGCACAGACACGGTTTGTTACAGAGCAGAACTGACATGTGGATACGTGTTTCACTTTGGAACACACAGGGGGTAACCTCAACATTGAATTGACTCAGTTAAAGGGATCCATGATCTAAAATCATTACGGCTGTACCTATACTTTACAAATTAGTTTTGAGTATGTACATTTGGGATTACCATTTCTTACAGACTTTCTTATTTTTCATGGTAGACTTCACCTACATGACAACTAATTTTATACGAGAATGGCTAAACAACACTTATTCTAGAAAACAATTGCAAGAATCAAAAATGGTATTTTGAAAGAATGAAAGACAGTAGCTTTTAGGGCTTTTTTTTTTTTCCTATCATTCTTATTCTGTATCTGTCAGATATTGTATTGCAGACCGAGCCTTCAGTGGGTTGAGAGGAATCCCTAATATTCTTGGACAAAGGTCAAGGAGGAAAGAAAAGTTTTGCAAGTAGCATATTCATTCTGATCTCTGTCAGACAATTTTCTATAAGTTGCTTTCTGTCTGCTGCAGCTGAAAATGCACATATCTGCTTCACATTTATTTTATGTGATCACCATAAAATACGGAGAGGAAAAAAGTCCCTATGTAAATCTTGACATAAGAATTAAAAACTTGTTTAAAATTTCCCCCGCATTAAAATCAACTCCATAATTTTCAGAACATTAGGAAATCTTTAGTCATTCA
The DNA here is from genome assembly GCA_013399855.1 of Oxyruncus cristatus. Classification (NCBI taxonomy): domain Eukaryota; kingdom Metazoa; phylum Chordata; class Aves; order Passeriformes; family Cotingidae; genus Oxyruncus; species Oxyruncus cristatus. The sequence goes on from VXAY01003154.1 coordinate 673,983, forward strand.
AGGAAGTATTGTATTAACATTTCAAAAATTAATATCCTGGCCAGATTAAATAATTTATTTTAAGTACTACTTGTCACTGTACTAATTATTTCCTTTAAATCACGGAGAGCAAAAATAATACAGCTATAAAGGTATCTGCATTAAAAAATACAGTGAATTTAATTGAAATAATATAAACTTTAAAAGAAAGAAGAAAATGCCTGACCTTCCATCTTGCATATTCTGATAAAGTAATTCAATTTATTACCATTAACACTACTTGGCTTCAGGTACAGCAAAGAGTTGAATACCATGTAACGTTTTCAACTTAAGTATAAGACAGAGAAGAAAAAGTAATTTTTTCACATCCTTTCTTTTTGAGCAAGTTGTTTGAAAGTAGTGAAATTAGGAGGCAGAGAAAATAGAAGTTAAATTCCTCCATTATCAAGAAATTGAACATTTGAAAATAAAAATACAGTATTTAAAAAATGTTTCAAGAAATACAGATTAATGAATTAATCCATAATAGGTTTATTTTCTCTGTTGAAAATGAACAAGTACCCACCCGGCAAACCTTCCCTGGAAAGCATTTGATCCCCGTTTCTCTTCAAATCAGAATACCCTATGACCCTGAAATCTTATTCTAAATCAGCCTAACTTTGTGCTCATGGACATAACATCCTACCAGAGATTGCCTTCAAAAAGGTGTGGGAGGAGGGCAGTAAAAGATGGCACACTGAAGGCAACCTCTGGCTCCTTAAAACACCACCTTCAGCATCTCAAAGGATTGAGGTGACTTTAATTTGCTGTTAAAACTGCAGCCGGTTCAAGATCCTTCTCATGTGCTTACAAAAGTACTGTGTATATAATAAATATATACCATGGTATATGGTACTGTGGTATATAATCATATCCTATGTAATAGACAAAAAAAGTACTAAAAATATTTATCCGAGTATCGGGGAGATTTCTAATGTTTACCCAGCAAAGAAGTGTTAGGATTTCTGTTGCGCTCTGGTTAACAATTTAATTTTACTGTCTGTGATTATGCTGCATTTTCTGCTTTGCAAGGGGTGTCTGCTGGTTACTTCATTAAATTTTTTCAAATTTCTTTGTGATTAGTATATGAGAAGTGCAATTTTCGAGTAATGCAATGAGGTGATAACATTAAATTTGTCTCTGTTCTCACCTCCAGCAAAAAAATATATTTGGAAATACATTTTTGTTTGCCTTTCCTCATGGTTTGCAGAGGTAAAAATTTCAGGATTGTGCGTATCTGGCGGGCATGCAGCAACTGCACAACAGAACACAGAACCTGTATTTTTTCAGTTGCTTTCTATTAAAAACAGGGTTTATTTACCTCCATATACATATCTGTCTCTCTACTGTATTTTTACCTCAGTCTTCACCTCAAGTCTCTCTATAGCACTTTCTTCTATGTTCATTTATTGAGTATTTTGTGTGGAACAAATGAATGGAAAAGGTAAAAGATAAAAAAAAAGAGTCCACACTCTACAGTTAACAAACATGATAGGTATATCCCTAAAACTGTGGCATTCAACCAGTGTTTAAACTCTGAATTTGTCTTAGAGAAAGACAAATGCATAATGTGTTAAACAGTAAATAACCTTTTATATTCCTCAGTATTCAGTAATTCCTCAGTATATTGTTTGAAATTTTAACCTCGTTTCACTCTTTTTACCAATGTGAACAGACTATTTTCCAATTTTATTTCCAAACATGAAAATTCTTCAAGTTAGACTCATATACAGAAAAAAAGTTAAAATCAGCTTGGTTATCAGACCTAAAAAAGCGAAGAATTTCTATCAAGGAATTTATGGAGGAAAGAAATCAGTAACGATTTTGTAGTTCCATTTCAAAATAACACATGCAGAAGATGGATAATACAGTACTTTCCCATTTTATCTGCACATGAATCTAGCTGTATGAACCCAAAGAAACCAAGTAATGTAAACAGAAACTGTAAAAAACAAACGAGCATAAGGTACCTACAATCAAAGGAGTAAAATGCTATAACCAAAGGCTTTATAACTAAGAAGAAGAACACTTTATTTTGTTTCCCAAAGTATTCTGAACTGATTGTCTATAGGAATAGTGTATCTCATGTTGTACCTGACCTCGTGTCCTTAGCTTAGGGCCATATCAAATGCCCGTGCTCTGAAATTTTATTCCACATAGGATTAACTAAATTTTTAGATGCTTCCTTTTCTCAGATTGCATATTATCTCCTTTCCTGACTTCTTTAATGAGCACCTTCCTAACTAAGAGTGATGACATTTGCAGGACAATTATCAATCTCTCTTCACTGCTGGCACAGCCCCAACAGCCCCACCAGGCTTTATAAAAGGCTGGTTCAGACAATTGTCAGTAAGATGTGGAGTTCCTCACTTCAGCTCATTGCTTCCCAAAGCATTCACGTTATTACTACATAAAATTCATGTCCCACAAAACGTAAGGACTTTTCTGGTAGCTCATATGAACAGGTTTGATGGACTGTCTCCTGTTTCAAGTGAGCTGCAGCTCACACCCGGTATTTCTGTGAGCAGCAGAGGAAGGCAAAGTTGAAGTCTACAGCAGGATTTTTCATGCAGTTGGAGCAGACTGACTGACTCTTGTACCACCACTTTCTGTGCTACTGCTTTTCCATGAAAATGTGTCTGGATTGCAGAACCACTTTCCCAAAGCAATGAATTTAATAAAAATTATTTTGGAGAAATAGGCAGAGAAGGAAGGGAAACAGACATATAAAATGAAAGCAAGAAAAAAGAAAAAAATTCTGAACACCTTTTTTCCTTCCTCACCTCCTTTCCTTTGTTTTCATTATAAGTTATTTAATCACACTTGCTCTTAGGTCTCTGCAGGGCCAGTTCCCAGAACTCTTTCATGTTTAAGATTTATTTGGACAAAAGGCTAGAAAGGTTGACAGCAATATTGTAAGTCTGTGAGAAAATAAGAGAAGACATTGCTTACACCATTGAGTAAACCAAGTTTTGGTACCTCTTTACAAATCGCTTCCCTTATACATTCCCTATGTCCATAGGAAAAAACCTCACCTTCTTGGATATGGAGTAACTCGGTACTCCCCAAAGAAGAGCTGTCTGGTTCATCCATCCCCTGCTGAAATAAAGTGCTCAGAGAACAAGAACAAAGTGTTAATATAGGGAATGAAGCACTTTAGGACAAGGTTTTGGTAGGAAGGATGAGGAAAGGGAGAAATCTGACCCTATAATATTATTCTGGGGAGAAATAGATGAAATCACTTAGGATATAGAAATGCATCAATCATATGGGTCCAGACTTAGCAAACATCACCTAAAAGGCCACGTACCCTAAAAGGTCAGTAAAACAAGTAATTAACTTGCCTTCAACCAGTATGCAGCCGGAGCTTTTAAAGTAAAAGGTGTGCTTAAGTCCATATTCCTTTCACAAACTGTATCTGTATTTCTTTCAGTTTTCCTGCTCTATAAAATGTGATGCTACAGCACCATGGACAACTCCTGAAATGTGAGATTATCAATGCTGATTCATACATTGAGTTATTGCAAAGATGTTTTATTGATAGTAATATCCTTAATACATTCTAAAAAGCAGTAGTGTTAGGCTTAATTTTTACCATTTTACAATTTTCAACCCAAGAGGTTGTTTCACAAATCTTCGAACATCACACAAAAATCAAACACCTGTGAAGTATGTCAAAGGTTATGTGCTGTTCCTTGGGTCAGTACAATTCAGTGCTGACAAAATTAAGTAACTGTAATGTCTACTTTTTCACTGCCTGTTATTTTTACTAAGTAACATATTCAGAGGGCATTTATTACATTGAAATTCATTGGCTCAAAATACTCTCTAGAGACTGATCTTTAAAATAATATGCATATTTTCCATTCACAATTGTAAAGAAACACTGCCCTCTTCTGTCAAAACAAGCTGAATTTCCATAGCGACATACTTTATTTTGGAAAACCAAACTGGATTAGAACAGATCAAAAATGTTATTTTATATAGAAATAAAAGACTATGTTATATGTTCAAACAGCATGCTTGAAAACGTTCCTTTCCATATTTCTTTTTTTGTTCTTTCTACTCAATCAATAAAATTTCTCTTTTCCCCAATTCAAAGAGACATTTCAGAACACTTAGAAACATGGAGACATATTGCAATAATTTCATTTAGTAAACAAGCACATCAAATTCTTCAGTTAATTTCTTATGCAAGTAGATTTACTTTTGGCAGAAATTCTACAAATCCAAGCTCTAATTTTTCTTCTTTATATATTCATGTACTGTGATCTCTGATTAATATTGGCATGTAATTTTGGCACTTTTATCCATTTCCTTACATTAGTATTTTTCTGTTTCCCCAAAGAAGGAGTATTTAAAAACTTGTGAAAACCTAATAGCTTCACCAACATTCAAAAATGGAGTAATAGTAATTTTTCAATAAATAGCAATATTTCTATTTCAAAATAGTATCTTTCAGCCAACCTGCCTTGAATATTCACTTTCTAAAGTGTGTCACTGATATCAAAATAAAAAACCTACCACAGCGGGCCTATTAGTTCATTTCAGTAACAGAGTTATCATCAAAGAGGTCAACATACATAGAAAAAACATCCTCACTGCTTTTACCAAGAGAAAGAACCCCCAAAATTAGCTTTATATGTAAAACTCTGTACTTAAGATATCCCTTAAAACTTATGGGAAAGACAAAACAATAGGTAGAAAACCAATGATGTTTCACAAGCAAGAATCTAAAATCTAAAGCATTCAAGGGTGTGTTGACATGTAACTTTTTCTCTAAGGCAATTTCTGTACATTATTGCAGATATTAAGATATTTTGGAAGCAGTCTGTATCCCATTCCTTTAAAGACTTTGAATTTAACTTCACTTAGTAGAACCTTTGAGACATATTACCTTGGTTTCAGATATTCTAACAAAGCACCTCACTTTCTCCAAAAGAGTTGTTTTTCATGAACTGGGCTTTTCTGTAGATGTGCACGAATATTACTTGTCAACTTCAAGATCAAATCTTGAAAATTTAAACAGAAGATTGTCATAAACACCAAGTTCCTTGACAAAATATTTAAAAATTATATTAAGGCACTGTAACTAAAATTTCCCGATAAAACCCCCACGTTAGATCAACTTTTCATTAATGGTCAATATTCACATTGTAATTACAAATTTCAACTCCTTTTCAAACAATGGTAAGCGAGTGAGATTAACTAAGTATCCGTTTAAGTACATATTTTCAAACTGGTCTAACACGAACCCAGAGAAAAGCCATCTCAAATGTGTTTTGCTTTTAGTCTGGTGTTTTTTTTCCAGAAGTTTTTTCAGTAAGTAATTTCGACCTCCCCAGAGTATTATGAAAAAAGTGACAGAATTTTCCTCCTACATTATTTTTCCTCCATACAACAGTACAAAGCTCTGTCTTTTGGTTGCTTTACAAGCCCCCTGCAAATCAGAGATTACAGACTCTCAGAGAACTCTACAGAGAATAAAATACAGGACAAAGGATGGCTTATTCTTCTGGTCTTTCTCTCGCTGTTCTCAGCAGGTAGTGGGACTGTATTTTACCTCTTGTAGTTTCACACTGGCATTCATTGCTGGATCTAAACAATCCTTCCCTCCCACTGCATCATAGGACTGTAATGTTACAGGGCTATATGAGGCCTTGAAAAATAATTGTACATAATTTTTCAAGGTTTCTGGAGTAAAAATCCAAGAGTATTCCAATCAATATTCCCGGGGGTAAAGCTCCATCTTTCACATAGTGCACCTCAGCATTTATAAGCTGTAAAAAATTCCAGAATGCTAATTTTATGAAAAACTGTTCCTTACAACATATTTCTTGAAAAATTTATTTACACCCAGAAGAAATAATGGAGAAAAAAACCCTCAAAAAGTAGAGACTGGGAAAGCGTATCATAGAGAGGAAAAATATACATATTTTGATAATGCAATTTTTTATCAAACTTTTATGAATAAATAAAATGGAATTGTAATACATGCAAATAGTAAGCAATAAAAGAAATGGAAAAGTAATTTGAAACAGCCAAAAGAAATATACACATAGTCAGAGAAAGAGAGAAAATTAATACTGAAATAGTGAGAGAGAGGACACAGCTGCATGCAAATTCAGAAAGCCTTAGACTGCAAGATGAAAAATTGTTTAGATATTTGAGGGGTTAGAGAGATGTCAAAAGATAGTTTTTTAAAAAACAACCAAACAACCTGTGTTATGCTTTCAGGTTAGAAAAGCAAGCAAACCAAGATGTATCCAACTCCTATCATTTAACCAAATCCTGTCCATTGTAGGAAAGGCCAGAGGGGCAAAAAAGTGCATGGAAGTTAGGCAACGATAAAAAAAACAGAACAAGAGATCATGCCCTTGTCAGTTTTAATATAATGCCTGCTACAACTTCCAGTAAAGTCGCTCTCCAGTGTGATAAGCTTTGAGACATGATTGAAGTTTTTGTTGTTTCCCTGCTCTTAAATGTCAGACTAAGGCAACAAAGAAGCCTTCGGTTTGTCCTTCTGACAAAATGGAAGGAAGACAATTAACCAGCCAAAGAAACAAGGAGTTTGCAGCTGCAGCTCCTTCTCATAAATAGCAACTCTTTACATAGCACAGCATTCAGCACAATGGCAGCACACAAATGTAAACTCACAATATCTAATAGATCTCATAACTGTATCAAAAAGATCATTCCTCTGGTACTTATCAAATGGTGACTTTCAAAAATAACTGAACTATTCATGTAAGTTTTTCTTAACAGCTTGAAGATATCAATACTGGTAATCTTTTATAATTATGGATGATATTAATTTTTTTTCTAGATTTTCATAGGACTGCATATTGTTTTACTCCATCAGAATTTCTAATCCAGAACTGCATTTTGGAAATGTAGTCAGGAAAGCTCCTAACCATTGAGAGTAACTAGAATACAAACAGTGAGGCATTTCTTGATCAATAATGTGTTGAATAATTTATGGCAATAGTTCTTGGTCTGAAAGTTGTACGAAGTTTTTAAAAGTTAAAAATTACCGTTTAATTTGATCAAAGTATGCTTCTATTGCTCAAATGGTTAAAAAGGTTTCTTCTATTTAGTTTTCCAGTCATAGCTCTTCAAAGTGTAAATTATCAATATTTTCTCAGAAAAAAAATCAGTTAATGGAAAGCCTCTCTATGGAATTAATGTGATCAAAGAACTCATCATTAAATAACTTGACTATTCCATTCAGACTAGTTATACAGTATTGGACATACAATAATCTCTTTTAAGAACTTGGGTTTATTTTAGAGCATTTCCTTTGATTTTGCTATTTTACTTGTCTACTCTCTATTCCCCTCACTATGTCTTTCAGAATGAATTCTGTAATAATAGCATGACTAAAGAGAATGCAACATGTCTTTGATTTTGTGCTCAGACAAAATAAAAGTAATTCTTGTTTTTTCACAGTTGTGGTATACAATCCTTATCCTCAGGGAAAGGTGATGAAACAAGAATAATTGCAAAAAAGTAAGCAGTGAATTCACTGTGAAAATAACTGAGTTTTTTTCCACAAGATAAAAACAATTGTCTCTTATAATCAATGGCTGAATATTTTCAGTTTATAAATCCAAACCTCAAGCTCCCATTGGCATGGAAAGGTACAAAGAAAGCATGTTTCTTATCAGAATGCTTTAAATAAGTAGTTACAATTTTCTTCATCTATTCTTCATAGATTAAAATTATTTTTATGGCCTATAGAAGCAGAGAGGAAGGGAATATGAGGTCTTACAATATAGAAAGTTAATCGGTAGGAAATGGTTCATGCAATGTTTGCTTGCTTACAACATGTTCTTGTAATAATTCCACAGAGAGAGGAAAAAAAGAACAGACTCCAAGAGACAAAATATAGGGTTTGAGACCTGCTTTGTTTGTTAGTCAAGTACCTTAGAAAAACATATGTCCAGTGCTCTGTGAGATTAGAGTATTGCCTATGATGAGGCTTGTTTGAGCTAGACATAAATTTTAATTTGAAATGTTCCTGACCAAGAGCTTAGCTCAACGATCGCTGATGAACTCATCATTTATTAAACACTTTCTATTGGATAACTTCATAACTTCATAAATCTGCCCCTGTCTTTGATGATTAGGTCTTTCTTTCTCAGAAAACCTGCAGAGTTCCCTGCAGGATATTGGACATAGCAGGGCGCTGTGTCCTTGACGTTCCCATCTGGAAGTGGGCATTTCCTGGTGACCCAGTGAAACTCTTTCTCAAGCAGCAAGAAACTTTCTGACTGAAATTTCATAAGTAAATATGCAGCTTGGGAATACACAGAGCTTCTTTCCTCCTCTCGTGCCATGAAGGGTTGGCTGTAAAGCTTTCTACTGTATTCAAAGCATTCTCTTGTCAAAGATGATGAACGATGATAAAAAGAAAAAGATGAGCCTTGCCTTACATATGACTCTGTGTCCTCCAGTTCCCTTGTCAAGGAGGTTTTATTCTCACCAAGATGCCTTTTAGACTATCACAATCAGGTTTTAAAGCAATTTGTATGCATAAGTTGAAAATATTACTTCAAATTAACTTCCAGCGGCACTGTGGTGTGATCAACAGGGTGCTAGATTGGGACACAGGGGCCAGTTTAATTCTGGTTTTGCTATTGGCCTGATGGGTAACCTTGAGCAAGACACTTCACGTCTGTGTGTTTCTATTAATCTTTTAATCTATTTAAACTGTAAGGTCCCAGGGAGGACACTGTCCCTTGCTTTGTGTTCGTATGGTATTTAGCGCAGTAGGACCTGCTGTAATATGCTGCTGCTGTAATTCATAACACTAAACAGCTAATTCAAAAAGCAAACAGGTCTAAGAGACCGCACAGAGTTTCGCAATTACTAAGGACAGAAGCAAACCCAAAGGATTATCAGGTTTTATTATGCAATGAGATTCAAACCAGACATTTTATAAGCAAAGTTAAACGCATCTTCAAACCAATTTACAAACGTGAAGTCTTCTAATTACCATATTATTAAGAAAATAACATTAAATAAAAAGTGATGCGATGTCTGTCTGCTCCCTTTTTATGTTCTAAGCTAAAAAACCAGAAGACCCCCTCTTTCTCCTGGCTCAGCCATCAGCCTTGAAAAGTCAAACTGGAACCCGAAGATCAATTTAAATTCCTTCTGTCTCAAACATGATCAATACAGTTAATGTCTGCACTTTCAGCACTTTTGCACGCAGTCTACCACTGCTAATCATGAAAACCAGAAAATAAGTTTGGGATCCTACCATAACAATCCTGATAGAGAGGACCCAATTATTCCTTTGCATGCACACACTGCATCTCTGCAAGGGTATCCAAGGAAAGCTGTTAGCCCACAGGACAGAAATATATTGACAGTCACAGGCTGCCAATTTTTATATATAGGCAAATCACTTTTCTCACATATCCACAGTTAAAATTAGCATGTACAGCACCATCTAGCACAGGACAAATGTCAGTGATTTTGGAGAAGTCCCTCAGGTTGGGCTTGCTTTGAGCAGAAAGAGTGCAAACCATTCTCAACATACCTTTAAGTCTAACTGCCTGATTGCAAGTATGAAACCACACTATGAAACAGAGCAGCCAAAAAAACCTGTGAAACTGTTTGTATGCATTAATTAACAGCAGATTTTCTCTTTTGATATTATTTCATCAGCCTACTGAAATGCTGCTGATTCGTTCAATGCTGCAGTCCTCTCTCCAATACTTGTTCTTACCCAAGACAACTGGTATTTCCATACAGTTTGTAACAAAACCAAAGATGAGTTTATCTGAATAAACTGAATGGCTGTGCTAAATGAAAAAGTCCTTTCTGAAAAGAAAGCACAGACAGGATAAAAATTAATGCATTCCAGGATTATCCAATCCATTTCTGGTGATCTCAGTTTTCAATTGCTAACAAAACAAATGTTGCATATATATTCTTTCTGAACAGATACCATAAAGCCACAAATCCAGTGCAAAGGAAGTTGAAGGCCTATTTAAATGACTACCTTTTTAAATGCTAAAGAAAATGTTTCTCATACTCTTCTGAATCTCTTCTTAGGAATAAAGTTATTTTTAAGTTTCTAGGGACAGTCATTTGAAAATAGCATGCAGGCAGTTTCTTCATACCACACCAACATCTGCCAGCTTAGCTTTGTTTTGTGCTCATCTGATGCCCTGACTCCTCACTTGGGTGAACAAAATTCTATGAAGAGGGGAGAGGTAAGGAATAAAAAATTATCAAAAAAAGTAACATGGAGAAACACTTTGACATACAAAGACTGAACATAAAGGCAAGCTGCTATTCCTCTGAGAATCTGTAGGACAATCTGGTTGTCCTTGATTCTTCCGTTAGGATGTTTTCCTTACTTCACACCAAGAATTTGAATTTAGTTTTCCTAAGGTTTAAATATTTCATTTTATTTTCAAGGGTCTCTTTGATTTTTTTGATGGATGAGTAAAACTCAAAAGAGGCCTACCTTGTTTCATATGATATTGCATTTTTTCCCCATATTTGGGTATTTTGTTAGAATTTTTTCTGAATTTGTATAATTTGATTAATCTCTTTTCCAAATGTTTCTTTGTTAATAACCCTGAAAGCTAAATAGGAAAATAAAATTAATTTTTATAAATATCTATGTCCATTAATACACAGCATTTTATCACCCACCTTTGAAAAGCCATTGGACAGCTCAGCATAAAATCTAAAGCTATGTCACATTTTCTTTCTAGCTGGACATGGAATACACATAGAATGGTTAAGGTTGGAAGGGGTGTCAGGAGATCGTGTGATCAGGACACTGCTGGCCTGCTTCACAGCAAAGGCACTTTATGGCTCATTTTTACCAGGAATTCCACCTCCTTTTCTGCAAAGCCAGTTGGCCCCAGTATATACTAGTGAATGGAACAGTTCTTTGTTTAAAGCAAACAGCATTTTAAAGCCTTTGTTATACATGGAATTAGTGTTCTGAATTTCTGAAGCATCTGATCTCAAATCAGGTAAGTTCTCTCTTTGAAATGCAACAGAATATTCGTAAAAAACTTTGCTGATATCCATCTGGTGACAAAGATGAGCAGACTTTGACAGCCAGAAGAAAACCTCATAATAATAACAACTCTATGAGATCCAAAGTGCAATTTTCTCCATGATAGATAAATTACTAGCTTCAGTATGTTGGACATTTTAGGGGTTGACATCTATTAGAGTTTTAAAATCCTTTCAGAGTTTCTAAAATGAATCCATACAATTCCATTATTGCCACTGCACAACAGTTTCCAGGCATTGTTTTTATATGGCCTTAATTGTTTGAAATGGTTTCTTTCCTCTGGAGTTTCACACTTATACAGAGTCAGCTTCCTTCAGCTTCCCCATCCCCGTTACAGCAACACATAATCATTTAAAGAAGACAAGATTTGGTTTTCAGTCAAAAAATTATTTATTACTTATGGGGACTCTTCCCCAAAGGAACAAAAATGAAACATAGTTTTAACCTGCTTATGTAACTACTTTTGTAATTTTATTTGCTCTTGAACAGGAACTGTCCAAGACATAAATGCCAGACTGCTAAATTTTCTCAAGTAATCCTCTTTTCTCACTGTAGGTATCTCACAAATTAAGACTGGGCTGTATTTTTATTTAAGATAGTTATTTAAAGTGGTAATTTTATTTTACTTAAAATATTATTTATTTAAAATAGTTTTGGTCCCAAACACTCTGCTTTATATAAGTTCTACATATATGAATAATGTATATTTGCAAAAAAACAAACCCAACCACCTTATAGGAAGAGTTTTAAAAGATACTTTTCAACAAGGAAACAACAAGGTGCTCCAAGGTGCACTGCAGCTAATCTAACAATTCTACACTGAGAGTTCATTACCCATAAGTACACCAAGTTCTGGCAAACAGTCCTTTTGGATGAAATCCTGATCTTGTTAGAGTTAACAAATTTTTTTTCTCAGTGAAGCTCAGATTTCATACATTGACTGCATGGAATTTATTATCACAGTGGATTTATGCATATACAAAATACTTCTCAGGAACAGGCCATTAAGCAAGGATATACCATGAGCTATTCAATTATTCAAGCTAGAAATTGATTCTAGTGCAATAGTGTCAGCTCGTCTCTGTTTTACATCAGATAATTCAACTCTTTGCAAGATCAGTACGAAATTCAAAGAGAACAAACTCTCTGTTCAAAGTTCAGTGATTCCAGACGTTCTAAGAACAGTGAGCACAAACATTTTACAGTATTAGAAGTGTTATCATCCTGCTGTGTATGAGCAGAACCCTAAGAAAAATCCCCCCCCCCAACATATTCATGGTAAAACATAATTGATTGTTTATATTAAATTCTATATTTCTGAACTCAGGCTAGAATTTGAATTGAAAATACTACAATAGTACTGGAAGTACTATACTTCTGACAGGTAAATAATGAGCACATCTTTAGATAGAAACCTCCCTGAAAAAAAAGGAAAAAAGGAATGTAAAAAAAAGGTGCTACTATTAATGATAGTAAAACAATTATGCAAACTCAAAAATATCCCAAAAACACTTGGGTAAACTTCACACCAACATCTGAGCAGCTGAGCATCTCTGCACTCTGAAGCATTTGATCTTTTGCCTGTCATTAGTTTATGCCATCTTCCCCCACCATGGGAAACAGCAAGATGCCTATAAAAATTTCCATCAGCAGCACTGAAGTCATTCCCCCTCCATGTGATTTCTCTGATTTAATGGCCATGGAAAGTTCCATGAGGTCATTAAACCCCTGTAGTTTCTAGCATCCTTCAAATGCCGTAGAAACCAAGATTCTATGGACCAGTAAAATAGTTACCCATTATCCTCCACTTCTGTGCTACTCATGTCTTGCTTTTGACATTGCTAGGATGACAGAAAATATTTTTCCTGCCCAAAATCACCTTTTTGTACCTGGCCCTGGAAGTTTTATGACGCCATCCATTACCACCAACTCATAGCGGGGAGAGAGAACTGCCTCAGTTAATGTGATTTGGGTCATGAAACATCTGCAAAATGGTCATAATATTCCCATTTCATGTTCTGAATTACAGCTGCTTAATTTTCTAACAAGAAATGGCAGGGAGTGTTATTTGGTTGTTTTTACTACTATTGCCTATTCTGTGGAGACTATATAAACTCCAAACTGAACAACTATGCAATAAAATAGCAAGTCCAGTTCTTTTTATAGACAGACTTATATAGGAGAACTTTGTTCAGACTAAAACCACTTAAAAACAAAATTCTACTAGATGGAGAATAATTCCAGGTTTTTTTATGGAAATGTTTCCTAGGTAAAACTGTACAAATTCTTCCCATCCCCTCTGTATGATCACTTCCCATTACTCTTTCTGTGAGGAGAATATTGTGTAGCTAACATGAAATATTTTGTATATTAGATCCACAAATTCTCTAGTAATAATAGAATCTTTTAGCCATATCACATTTACTTTCTTTTAAGGGAGACTGAAGAAATCTAGAGATCATAAGATGGAAGTCTATATGAACTTTCAGAAATACATATTCACATAGATGAAAAATATGTAAAATTTATAGATATATGTGTATATGCACCCACACAAAATTTTCCTTTTCATTAGGATTGAAAAGGCCTATGTGTGGTATGAAGTTGCTTGTAAAAGGACTATTGACATAAGACTATCAGCCAAATTTATTATTTACTGGTGGGCGTATTTTCATGGGGGACCCTGACACAACAGGAACCTCCAAAACCATTTTACTCAGCATTACAGTGCTGAACAGTATTTGTAAGAATACATGCAAAGAAAACATAGGAATTTTAAAATATAGACTATCATTCCTCCTTTTAAAATGGAACTTGAGCTGCAAAACTTGAATGTAAATTGTCTTATAAATTTCAAATATTAGGCATATTAATTCATAAAAAGGTAAGGATGTAATTTCATTCATAGAAATGTTATTGTCGGTGGGAAGATGAGACAGACCTTGTAATACAGTACTTTGTCAGTTATTCCTCTGATAACATTACAGAAAGCATGGGGGTTACCTCTAATAAAGGCCAACAGCCATAAATTATCATTCTTTTACCACTAAAAATTCAAGATATTGTCTTATTTCAAGAAAGAAAAAAAATATAGCACTAGACAAATATATTTTAAAAGACAATCATTAAAAATGGAGAAAATGTAAATAATGTGTTACTGTTGCAACCTTGTACTGGATACACTTTTCCTCTCTTTCACAGGACCCTTGCCTCATCTTTCAGAAAATCAAAGAGGCGACATGCACTCACACCTGAGAATGGTTATACAAACTAAATAGGGTCATGCAAGTGTCTCTAAGATGGTAGAAAAACTGAGAGGAAACTTTGTCTTTTTTTTTCCTTCATTACACCATGTCGGGGTCCAATTCCCTCTGACCAGGTTCTCTGAGATATTCCATGCAAGGAGGGTGTAACATTTAGTATCAAATTTACTAATTTGAAGATATGTTACATGAGATTTCTAACTTAGCAGAAAGATGAAAAATGTACTGAAAACACAATACAAATGTAAATTACACATAGCAATTCCAGTACACAATTCAATCACAATACCAATGTGATTCCCAAAAATACGCTCACTGTTGTAATGCTGGCTGCCTCCAATCTCCAGGAAGGAATAAAAGGGGATTGAAGCCAGTTCACATCCATGGCACTCAAAACTATTTTGCTAGTTGTCTAGTTTTTACACTCATGTTGGGCTAAGCCATGTGTTCACTCTCATCCCGTGTTGGTCTGGCTGACTCAGGGACACATTCAGTCTTAATGAACCGAGGGAGAAACGTGCACCACCAGCTGATCAACTCAACTGCTGGTAAGTGTTTATCTTAAACAAAGGCCACTATCACACCAAAGGGGACCAGAGGAAATCAGCCCCTTCGCAACAGCTGCACTCAGTCACACTCTGCATCACTCTCCGAGCTCAGAGCCCTTGCTCAAATTCTCTGAGCCTTCTTCCATCCCAGGGGTGTGTTCAGTGAGTCACATTCCACCCCTTGGAGTTTGGTCAGTCACACACTGCTGTCTGCACAAGCTCAGAATGCACCTCCTTTACGAAGAAATACTCTTTATTAAGATGCACTGCAGGTTTTTTCCTGTATGTTTTGTTTTATCATCAGCTACAGCCACTCCTGTTTGTGTTGTTTTACATTAGTAGGCTTTTACAACATGTCAATACAGTTTCATGACCTTAACAGCAAAAACGTCCTTAAGCTGCTCTGGAGCCAAAGAGCACTGCTATCTAATTTCAACATGGTTTTCACTCATCCCATTAGAAACTTAAAACATTTTTCAGTATTGCACATATTTTTGCATGTCTTTGGAAGAAGGTATATTATTCTAATGCTATTTTTTCCTTAACAATGAACTACATCCTGATAGATTGATTTAAAATAGAAGACGTAATTATAATATATTGGGACTTTCAATTATACTTTTTAAAATTACATATCATTATCTCTTTCTCCACACCTCTTCTTGTTGCATTTCAAGACATGATTACTGGCAAAAATCCATAAAGGACACTGATATTATGAGGCTACCAGTCATGTTAGTAACAGTCCAATTATTTAGTTGCCTTTTGTTTTCAGTCTGTGAAAAAAAAAACCACAAAACATCATTTTAAGTATGCAAAATCCTCCTAATAGCACATGTATGGGATTTTCTTGCCTCAGAACATAAAAAACATCAAAAGCTTCATGAAGCCATTTAGACTGGTAATGGGAAACGCTGACCACAAACTTTTGTCTGAAAGCTTGATTCCCCTACAGAGTTTATGAAGGACTGGAGAAGTATAAATCCATATATTGAAAGAAGGAATAGCTGCACAGAGGAAAAATAAGAGTCTCACCAATACTATCATCTTAAAAGAAAATAAGTTGGGTTTTGCTGTGAACACAGGTAAAGAATACATCCTCTTCCACAGTGTAGCAACAGGTTTTTCTATTATGTCACTTCTCATAGACAAACTTCATACTTCCCTTTATTTTTCTTGCATTTGGTTTCTGTTATGATTATGTGTTCTGACAAAAGCAAATGACAATATAATATTTAACTATCTCCTTGATGTTTATCTGACCTTATCTGATGGTCAGTACATTGCCAGAGGTTTTTGGGCATCTGTGAAGCCATCTAAATTTTTCTGATATCAGATAGCAAACACTTTGGTAAAAAGAAGAAGAAAGCTCAGAGCTGTGTTAACAGCACCTGAGATACTGACAAGTCTTCAGAGGAAAAAGTGCAGACCTAAGCATTAATATCACCAAAAAAAAAAAAATCAAACCCAATGAAAAAAACCCCACAAGCAGTGTAACAACTTCAGTATAAAAGGTGCTTTTAAGAACAGGTAGTCCTATGAAACCAGCCGCCAAATTGGAAATGGAAATTTATTAAAAAAAAAAAGTGACCTTTTTAATGAATTTCTAGAAGTAAGAGAGAGTATTTAAGATCCTCAGAATTAACACACTGACAGAAAATTTTCACATTATAGAGAAATATCTTGGTGTAAGTTAACTTAGTGAAAGGTGATAATCAAAGAATCACAGAATCATAGAATCAGATGGGTTGGAAAGGACCTCTGAGATCATCAAGTCCAACCCTTGATCCAACACCACTGGGGTTACTAGACTATGGCACTAAGTGCCAC
>VXAY01003154.1:690822-710105 GCA_013399855.1 Oxyruncus cristatus
TCAGCCTCTCCTCATAGGACTTGTGTTCCAGTCCCTTAACCAGCCTGGTTGCTCTTCTCTGCACCTGCTCCAGCACCTCAATATCCTTCCTGAAGAGTCTATAACCTGAGCTCTCTTCTTTAATTTCCATAAAGATCTTGACATGCAGACAAACAGATTTGCAGGACTGTTAATTGTGACATGTTTCTCATTAGTGCATTTTTTCACCACTTGGCTTTCCTAAGTCACCCAAGATGTTGTGCACAGTATGCCAAATGAGACTTAAAGTGCTCGTAATATCCTATCATCTATATTTTGCATGATACAATGATGCTGGTAGAACACTGTTATGCATATTAGATATTCAATACCATATTCAATGGCTTTAATGTAAAAAGAAATAGAGGCAACTGCTACTTTATTGCACCTTGGACAATAACCTTTTATTTCAAGTACTTAAATTTGTCATCCTTACTCAAACACACACACCAGTCTTTCCCTAGTGGTTTAAACCCTAGTCAGAGTAGATCCAACCTACAACCCAAATTATTTTTTTATGTTTGAGAAGCAAAAACTCTGGCTGAGTTAAACTCAAAAAATACCTCAGCCCCTTTTTTCCTATGCAAAATCTAGCACCATTATATTATTACAAAGCTGTTGGTTTTTGTGGTACCACCAAATTCAAAAGTAAATATCATATTGACAAAATCTTGGTCCTAATCCTCAAGAATCTAAACCTACTTCAGCAGGTAAACAGGTGGTGAATGCATGTATTTTACTGCACCAGCCTGCCAGTCGTTTAACAATGGATAAATTGTTACTTACACTCTTCTATATATTACTTGGCTTTTTACAAAGGAAGAAAATAGATTTTTAATCATAGAAAATTAAAAAATAACCATTGCTCATAACTATCAGGATATATCAAAATACTGTTTATGGGAGTTTTGAGTTACACCTCTGCTGTTTTTAACTGTGGTCTTTTAGCATCTTCTTTACTCTTCTCATATGTCTACCTAGTTCTTATTTCCAAAACCATGGAAGTATTCCTCTTTTGTTCTCTTTATGGTAAACAAGAGTCAAGGCATTCTTACTAAAGGAAATACGTAAGTTCATCTTGTTCTTTTCCGCTCTTTCACATTATTCCTGCTTTAGGACAGCAGTTACTGAAATCCCTAAGTGACACTGGTCTGCATAGTTAAAAACAAAATTCAAGGTGGTAAAAGTCTCTGATCAGAAAAAGTTAATCCACCTCATCTCTATTATGGCTTATGTGTTCATAAAAAATGCTTTAACCGGCAAATACCTTTGCTGACACTTACTCAGTAATGCATTAAGACTATTGAACTATTAGCTTTAAATTTTAAACAAAAGATAGCATACCTCTGTCATGACCAGGTTACCTCCCCACACCCTCAAAATTGAAAAACAGGTATCTACAAAACTACGGGATATACCAATTAATACAGAAAACAAATATTTTGTATAAGTAGAAGCCAGTTCACCCAAGGGTATTCAGATGACAATGGATGCGGTCTGTCATGTCTTCATCCATCTTCTGTCCTCATTTAGCTATGGCAGCTCTTCCAGGTAAACTGCTCTGTCTTTTACATCCTTGCCCAGGAAGTACTAATTGTACAGGTACCAATGATGTAACGAATAAGAGGTGACAAGTGCTCCACTTCTCAGCTCCTGGTGAAAGTCCCACCCCATCCCAACACCTTTAAGGGTCATTTGTGTGGAAATCACTCTCCTTCTTCCAACCACATGGTCTGATATGTTTGGCTGACAAGACTGCTTCCCTGCTCCAGTTTACCCAGAAGTACATCAAACCAAGAAGACCCTCCTCCTACAAGGGCCACCAGGGTTTTTTTGTCTGCCCTTTCATGAAAGGTCTCCATCATTTTATGGCAGGGAGCTGCTGTTTTCCTTTGGCTCACAGCCATTTCTTTACACCATTTTGCTCACGTGCTCTCAGGTAGCCCTGTGGCTGAACAGCAGGACAAGCTGTGGCTCCCAGTGTGCTCACAAGCACACCAGAAAAGGAAGTCCCCTGTCTTTAGACACACAGAGGATGCCCCTTTTGAAAGTGTAAGTCCCCACAAGTTTTCACACTGTGTTGTGACTGGCCGACAGCAATTTTTTGATGCTGCTGCATCCCCATGTTCTCAGGCAGCCCTGCATTTGGCTGCTCCTTCCTTTGGATCAGGAAGTGCTCAAATATAAAAATAGAGTTCTAGAATGAATCAAAGAACAATTTGGGTTGGAAGATCATCTAAGTCCATCCCCCCTGCCATAGGCAGGGATGCCTCCCACTAGAACAAGTTGCTCAGAGTCCTGTCCAACCGGGCCTTGAACGCTTCCAGGAACGGGGCAGCCACAGCTTCTCTGGGCAACCTGTGCCAGTGCCTCACCACCATCACAGTAAAGAAATTCTTCTCTATATCTAACTTAAATTTCCCCTTAATTTCCTGATCAAGAGTCCCTCTCCAGCTTCTCTGTAGGCCCCTTCAGGTACTGAAAGGTTGCTCTGAGGTCACCATGCAACATTCTCTTCTCCAGGTTGAACAGCCTCAACTTTCTCCACCCGGCCCCAACTTTCTTATCTTGTATATATACTGAGTGTATATATACATTATACAAACACAAACCTGTACTAAGGACTATATAAATACATTTATATATATGTATTTTGTTCTTTTATACATAGATGCATAATTTTATTTATTAATATATCACCTATATATAATTTATACACTTCATATAATGCATAATGTGTGTAATTTCTATAATACATAAGCCCTTTTATCAGCACTGTCCTGCCTGCTACACCTCAAGGACTGTCACGATTTTTGAATGTTAAAATAATTTTCTTAATGTTGCACCCCTTAAGAAACTGGCTTAGCTGTACTAATTAATGACCTTGACTATAGGAGTGTGGTTGGCTCCCTATCCTGTGAATAGCCACAATCTTATCAGCACAGCGAGCACTTTTCTGACCACCCCCACGAGCCTTTGTCATAACACTACTGCCAGCCCTTTCATCACTACCCTCCTGCTGACTACTCCTCTGCACCAGATAATAATCATGGTCTTTCAAGAGCAATACCCCATTGCTTTTACTGATGTTCTTGCTCTTTCTGCAGGAGCTGTGATCTGAGGGCACGAGGCACATGCAGCCTGTGCTCCAAAGCCTGGGTCTTGCTGCTTTTGTAGTAATCAGGACAGCCTAACAGGACAGTCTTGATTTCACACTCTGCAGCTTATTTTCAGCATTGACCTAAGGACAAGGAGACATATTATAGCATCAGCCTGTGCCAGTGGTCTTAGAGGTAGCTGTAAGATCCCTCAAAAACTTGGAGAAAGGAAGCTCCCCACGCTGAGGTCCCACTTAGAAAAAAGAAGAATATTCATTCTGATGAGAAGCTATGAGGGGCTCTGTACAAGGTTTTCTACAGGGCAATCCCACCGTCTGCTGTAGGCAAACATCTTTTATCAGATATTTATACTATTAGCTTTCATGAGAGTGCGGATCTACTAATCAAATCCCAAACCAGTGCTCAACTGCTCTAGAGTACTACATAAAGAGTCTACAAAAAGTCTTTTTGAATATTTTCAATAAACATTAAAGATCTTGAGGTCTTCAAACAAACAAAACCCACCAAATATTAAAATGTTCACTGAATTTTTAACTTCATGAATGCTTTAGTATCACATTTCAAAGGCTTATACAAAAGGCCTAAACACATATGTAAATAGACCTAAAGACATAAAAGGTAAAACTGAAGTTATTGTGCAGCTAAAAAAGCAGGGATAACCTTTGTCTAGGAATAATGATGAAACTACAAGACCCTGAAGAAGTGTCTTGCTACAGATGCATGAAGAGACTTTTGATTTCATATTTCATTTGTACTCTGAAAAAAAAAAAAAAAAAACGAAAGGGAAAAATAGACTGAGGGCCCAAAATACTTTAGAAGTAGAGAACCAAATCAGCTTGTCAGTTCTTTTCTCAAAAAACTTTTCTGCAGCTCCAAAGTAGTTGCAATCAGATGTAAACTGGCATGTAGCAAAAACTCCTTCAAAGCCAGCAGCCTTGCTGGATGATCCTTTTAAATCTAGCAACTACTCCCTCCTTCCACAAACACCCCTCATACTTTGTAGAGAGAAAAATATAATGTAACAAAAGAGACAATGTATTTAAAAAGAACCTGATTTAGTGAACTGTGGTCTCAAAACCCAACAGATAATACTACCCTGTATCCTTGTTCATGACTTTTGTTTGAGTGGGTTTCTTTCAGTACTTCTGGGGTTTCACAAGAAATATAATATTTTTGGCATTTTTTTTTAACAAATAAATACAAAGCATGCTTTTTTCAAAATGCTACATATTTCTAGGCCACTGCCGCTGTGACCTTTCGTCAGAACTTTTTTAAATCATCCAGTGCAAACAGAGATAGTAATATCTAAGTCCTTAGAGATACTATGCTCATGTTCCAGGTCACAGTCGCGATCAAATGAAGTCAATAAGAAACTACTGAATTTAACCTTTTGACTTCTTTGTGTAGTACTTTTGGAACTTTGCAATTTTTGGGCAACTTTAGGTTTTTTTGAGTTTTCTTCCTCTCCTGTCACTAACAAGAAGAACATTTCATATTACCTTTCCAAGAGTGTTCTGTATGATTGCAGCAATTTTACAGGGTGAGATTTGTGAGGAAAG
The DNA here is from genome assembly GCA_013399855.1 of Oxyruncus cristatus. Classification (NCBI taxonomy): domain Eukaryota; kingdom Metazoa; phylum Chordata; class Aves; order Passeriformes; family Cotingidae; genus Oxyruncus; species Oxyruncus cristatus. The sequence continues at coordinate 695,519 of VXAY01003154.1, forward strand.
CAGTAGCTTCACGAAAAGTCAGTTTCTAATCACTCAGTTACCTCCATGTATTCTCTTTTGTTTATCAGAAAACTTCTAAATAACAGTGGGACAGGAATAGAATCTCTTTACTTAAACATCTTTTGGAAAAACAAAAAAAGAGACTTCGGTGCAGACTTTGTGAGTGAGAAGGGGAGCAGAGGGAAGAAGACAAATGAAACCTAGGAATTAATTTCCTGTGTCAATAAATTTTGACACATAACTTCCCTGAAGAATTCATCAGAACAAAAGCAGGTTTATTGTAAATAAATGCAATAAAATTGTTTTTCATCCAGTTATTTGAATTCCTTCTTGAACACCTTGCATCAAAAAAGTAGAACAACTTAGTCAAAAAATGAATTTCATTTCCACATAGAAATGAAGTTATTACTGCTCCCAAAGCCATATTTTTGTGAGAATTTAAATACAACTAGATTAGCTTTTGAAAACACAAAGATATTTTTTCTATTTTTTTTTTTTTTTTTTTTTTTACCAAACAGCTTCAAATTTTACTCCGAGATGTTATGGAAATGGCTTTTCTTAACATAATAACACAGTGATATGTTTCTAATGAAGACATCTCTTTCTGGTCTCCAATTAAACAGAAAGATTGCAGAGGGCACTTCAAACACCACAGTGCTCACATTCTTGTCTATGTAGACACCAGCATTTGCCTATCCTTTGAGTGCAATATTTATTGGGCAGCACAGATTACAACCCTTGACCAAAAGCCTCTGTATTTTATGAGGTTGAAGGTGATACTCATAATGTCAGAGTTACATAATCCATTAATAAGTGCATTTAATTTGTTTTCTCTGGTAGGAAACTTCAGAGAAATCACCACCCAAACTGAGGTAACAGCCAGTCTCTGTGGTGGGCTGATGTGGGCAGCTGGCTCCCACCAAGCCACTCTCTCTTTTCCCCTCCCTCCTCAAACAGAGAGAGAAAATAAGAGGGAAAAGCCTGTGGGGGTTGAGTTAAAGCCAGGGAGATCACTTAGCAATTAATCATTACAAGCCAAACAGGCTTAACCTAGGGAAATTTAATTTGTTGTCAATTAAAAATAAAGTTTGATGGTGCGAAACAAAATCCTGCACCCTTCTTCTTCCCAGGATCAATTTGACTCACTCATTCCTGACCCCTCTACCTTCTCCTGCAGAGTGATGTTAAATGTGGTCAGATCAAAACAGAAAGCTGCAATGACAGATTGTGTGGTGATTGCATTTCTGGAAAAAAAAAATAAGATAAACTGTTCCTGTGCACAGACATTTTCTTTGGTTCTGGGGTTTTTTTTGATTTTTTGTTTGTTTGTTTTTAAATTAAAATCAATATATTTGGCCAATATTTTTCTTAAAGTGGTTTATTTTTATGTATAAGTAATAGTTGTGGTTGGAACAGATTATCTAATTAATCTTGCCAAAATGGTGAACTATGACTAAACTGAAAGAAAGAAGACATTTAAAATGTACCACTTCCCCTGAGCCCCATTCCCATATTTCTCCAAAACAAAAAGCCATTGTAATATTCATTTTCTTTAAAGTAGTTTGATACCTCATGTGTAACTTTTCTAAAAGGAATGGCAGAGAAAATGGCATGGTGTCATCCCACCCCCAGACCCCTGGGAGCTTTGAGAAGTTCCTTGAGACATGTGTCAAGATCCATTCCCATCTTTGCTCAATTCTTAGCACATATTTTAATCCAAATCTTTCATGCCTAAAGACTATATAGCTCAAGATCTCTTCCTAATCTTTGCTAATTTCACAACTATTTTTGTCTGATCTTGATGAAGCACCTTTTACACTAGAAAATCCAGAAAAAACAACTATTTAATTCCAACTTTCTTCCCCCAAACCTAGTTTTTGACAAATAGAAAAGTGAATCGATATTCTCATATGATTCCATGTTCTTGATTCTGTTAGAATTTTGGGATTTTTTTGTTAATGGCCAAAACCTCTTTCACGTCTGATCCTGACTACAACAATTTGAAGTTTTACATGAGATTAAGAGGATACACCAAACAAGCAGAAACTTTCAGTTTGTTTCAGGAAATATGCACCTTACCACAATTAAATATCAGCTTCAATCCACAAACACCTCCTCCACAAAACACAGTTCAAATCCCTGTGAACACGATCACTTTGCACTTCAAATATTGAAGTTGGCTTCTTTCAAACAGACTACAAATATACTGGGAAAATGGACTTAGATCAAGACCTTGTTTCCCAAGATACAGCGCAACAATTTACTTCTCATACACTTGTTGCTGGACAGTGGAGTCACTTCCCTAAAATACCATATTTCCAGCAAGATTCCACCAGCAGCAAGAGATTTTTTTCAAATGCATTTTAGTCTTTACTGTTGTTTGGCAGCTGGGAGTGGATTTGAATATTCAGAAACCCTGGCAACTTTGTTGCTATGGAGATATCCACCACTGGTGGATACTTCCCCAGTACCTGTTTTCCCTCATCCTTCCTTACTTTCACACAAAAATCAGCGGTGAGTTACAGGCAGTTTATCATTTGCATTTGATCCCCTGAAGGGCAGTAACAGAAGCGGGAGTCAGTTTTCACCTTGTCTCAAGCTGTCAGCCTCAAAGCTTCAGCAAAAATCCCAAAGCTGGCATATACAAAAGGTAAAAGCACTGTAATAATTGCTATCCACCCAAGTTTGCCACCTCATATCCAGAATACTAGGCAAAAATATTTATATACAAAAATATGCAGTCTGTATCAGCAAGAGTGGTTGACACTGAAAGCTTCTTTATTTAGCATGAATAAGAGGAGCTTTAAAGAACTGCATTAAAAATCAGAATGGGTCTACTAGACTACCACACTTAGTTTTAATAATGCAACTCTTCTGCTAGCGTATTTAGGACAGCCTTCAAGGTCATAAGTATTTTCTCTGTATAAAAATTTTGTTTCAACAACATTTCTAGAGGTGTGGGACACTTCTGCTGTTCCCACACAGGAACAAACGTCCAGAGCTTGAAGTTGATATTAGGGCTTAGTAGTTTCTGCCACAATAGCATGAGACAGTCACAAGATTTGAGGCTGTGAACTTCTAGGTTACCATTTTCTCCCCTGAGAATGAAATTTCTTCACTGGTTATTAAACCAATCAAGACATTACAACTGTATTCTACAAGCCCAGTGTAATTGCACTACCATGTGAACAATATTAGATCTATACCAATTTACCTTTTCACTCAAATTCCTCTTTAGGTTTCTATGTCTCTCCAACATAGTCCCTCTCACCCAGTAAACTGAGGATGGGAAAGATCTTGGAACAGGGCACAGCCAGGACAGCTGATCCATACTGCCCAAAGGGATTTCCCATGCCACATGAAGTCTGCTCAGGTGTAAAGCTTAAGAGAAAGGAGGAGGGGTGGCATTTGTTATTATGACGTTTGTCTTCCAAAGCAACTGCTACACATACTGAAGCCCTACTGCCCAGAAAGTGTCTGAATATTACCTGCTGATGGGAAGCAGAGAGTAAATTTGTTTTCCTTTGCTTTCGTGTGCAATCTTTCCTTTTGCTTTGTTCAACTGCCTTTTTCTTGACCCACAGGTGTGTTTTTTTTCCATCTTATTTTCTCCACCCCCTGTCCTGATGAAGAAGGGGAGTGATAGAGTGGCTTGTTGGGCAAATGACACCCAGCTAAGGTCAAGCCATCACACTCTTCTTAACACCCTTCAATTTATCTCCTGTATTACTGCTCTTCCCTTTTCTCAATAGCTGGCTTTGATTACAGAGTTGGAAAGAACTATTTTGTCAGAGGAGAACTGGTTCATTTACTTGGGGATTACATTGTTAATGGAAGATCAGGTGAATTAGTGAACATTCGAAGGTGTAGTTCAATAAGGAGTACAAAACAAAGTATACACAAATAAACTGTACAGAGGAGTATCCACTCTAAGACATGACTGATAGGTAAAACAACAGACTAAAGTTTGTTATTCATCAACAGTCTCTACTTGCTGATCACTATGCCCCAATGCAAAGTTGGTCTTTAAGAAACCCTGAATCTACAGTGAGAAATTTGCTTAAAACAGTGTAGAAGTATCTCAGTACAACTCTATTGATGTATACTGTCCAGATATAAACAAACAAACCCACAAAACCCTAAACCCCAAAGTACAAACCCACAAAACCCTAAACCCCAAAGTCACACATATCAAACCACCACAAAAAACCCCCATCTCCAATTCTTCCCTCACTCTGCTCTCCTCTCATCCACACTCCCCAAATACCCAAACCCTTGAAACAACCACTAGTTACAAACATATTGTTATCTATTTCCTGAATTTGTCTTGACAACTGCACAAACTAAACTAATTTCTGCTGATACTTTGTCATCATCAAATAAGGCTTGATTTCACACCCAAAGGCTGGGATTTTTTTTCTAAACAGAAACTTTGACACTAAAATCTTTCACACATAAGCCCCAAAAGACATTTAATTAATGATTCTGATAACTGATGAGGCAACCAATGAGCTCTGAAGCTAAGTATCTTCTTCAGAATTTATGTAAGTGATTAGAAAAAACCCCTGTGGGCAGAGGTGTTGCCAGTATAACTAGTGATAGCTATTTATCACAAGCCTGAACACATGCAGACTGTACAACGTGGTGCAGGGAATAAAGCTACTATAGTTAAAGCTTGAATTCAAGGAATGAAAAATTTCCAAAGTAAAAAGAAATAACTAGCAGCCCTCATGTTGGAAAAAAAAAACATGAAAAATAAGATAATGGATTAAAAATGAGATCTCTGATGAGAATTTACTATAAAAATATATTATTGAGTAGCTATGATGTGAAGGATAATGTAAATCATAATAAGCCAGAAAGGGGGAAAAAGCGTTAGAACTAAGTAGCTTAAGGGAACTCATCTTTCAGATATGTGGACAGAATTTCCAGTACAGATCAGTTTATTTTTTTGTGGAATAAAAGCAGGAGGTTCTTGAAAGTACTTAAATTAAGGTAGTCACAAATTAATGACTTTTCAGGTACAGGTAATTCAAATCTGCAAGCACACACTGAAACTGTAGAGAATCATCCTCTAAAAACACCACGTGCAAGCTCCTTGATGGTGGAAAATATTGCAGTATTTTAAAAAGCATATAAGATCAAGTAACTAGATGTACTTACAAAAAATACCCTCACGTACTTCATTAAAGAATTTTTTTCCACCTCTGAAAATTATAATTCCTGATTGACCTCATCATATCCTATAAGATCCATCTATTTTCCTTTTCATATTGATGTACTATGGGTGCTGGGTTTCCTTAAAATTTGTCAGTTCTCTCTAATTCTCTCTAAACTTTCTGGTAACCTTTATTTTAAAAGATTTCAGAAAGTACTACTTGTTTTGCGGAAACAATAAGGAAGTTTCTTACAGCAGGAGTCTTTCATTCATCCAAAAAAAAGAGATGGAGATGTCCTCCAGTCTTTCTGCACAGGACCTTTGGCTGTTTGGACTTTTCTTCTGAGGAGGGATGGAGCTTGAAAACACTACTGAATTTTGAAGAACAAAGATTTGCAAAACAATAAACTAAAAGGAAAAGGGCACTGAGGAGACAGCAGCTGTATTAAAATTTATGTGAGGGGTTTATTAATTTAGTGAACAAACATTTAGAAAGTTAACTGTTCAAAAACTATTAAAATACTCTTCCCTTTAGCACGTTATTCCGAAATAAGAGGGTATAATCTCTTTAAAGCATTAGTAATAAACAATTTGCTCGTTTTTAACACTAAAAACATGCACAAGCCTAATCACAGTGAATACAGTCAGAGACAGCAAATATATTCAGAGTCTACAGTGAAGGAAAAAGTCAAGTCACACATTCAAAAATGTCTGAAAGCCGAATTATTAAGAGACTTAAAGATACATCATAATATGCTTTCTTAGGGAACTGAAACCGGTATGGAGGTTGGGTGTGATTTTATGTGCACAAGTTTTAAAGATTCTGATGTTTTGAATAAAATGGGAAAAAAATCCGTGTTTGGAGACAAAGAAGAAAACATTTGTAATAAGCACCGTGAAGTGTGCTTTCTGTCTGGTAAAAGAGAAAAAACAGGTTTTTTTATAGCCTTCTGAATGATAAATTTCCAACAAAAAGAGAATTGAAAAAAAAGGCGCAGACCCCTTAGAAAGATTAAGTAATCTCCCATGATCTCCTCTTGATTATATTTGCATTGCTCGGGAAGTCTGTTATAGAATGTTGGGGGGAAAGGAGTACTTGTATTTTTATGAAGAAAAAGACAAACATTAAAATAATTAACTTTAAAGTTAGGATTAAAGTTACTAGAATATTGAAGGAACCAGTTTGTAAATCACCTTATGACATAACACCTCTTGGACAAAAAAAAACAAAAACCACAATTGTAGAGAAAGGGCAGGGAATAGAAAACAGTACTTTCTTGGTAGAAAGATACAAGTAACAAGTTTTGTCTTGATAAAAACAACTACCTATTCCAGAAGGGATAAGGGGGTACCTTGTCACTATCTAAAAGGAGGTTGTAGCCCGGTGGGGGTCAGGCTCTTCTCCCAACTAACAAGTGATAGAACAAGAGAAAACAGACTTAAGTTGTGCCAGAGGATATTTAGATTGTATATGCAGAAAAATATTCTTCTCTGAAAAGGTTATCAAACTTTGGAACAGGCTGCCCAGGGAAGTGGTGGAGCCACCACCCCTGGAGGTATTTAAAAGATGCGTAGATGTAGCACTTAGGGACGGGGCTTAGTGGTGGACTTGGTAGTGCTCGTTAAGTGGTTGGACCTGATAATCTGAAGGGTCTTTTCCAACCTGAATGATTCTATGATTCTACTGAGAAAAACAATTCTGTGGCACAGCATTATACTTGTAAGCTATAAAAGTTAATTCATCATTAAATACCCAGTAACTTGTTGCTACCTGGGTGGAGAAAAGTGACACAAAAAGCAGTGATCAAAAATTTTCAGGTATCATTCTTTCTACATCTAACAACGATTCCTTCTCCACATACCTTCAGATCGTAATAAAGAATGAGATTTCAAGGGAAAATTAAGGAATATTTAAGTTTTATAGGAATTGGGCATTTATAACAAATGAACACAGATTTATGACTTGCTAGGACTGAAAGAATATTTAAAGTGTTCCACGGTTTTATATATGTGTGTTGCAAAACAGCTTTCCATACTATTTGAATACAAAATTTTAACTGGAGCATACTGTAGCAGGGATTGTTTATGGGGACACTTCTGAAGAGGTGAGCTATGTTATAACCAGTACCTATTGAAACCAAGGTAATGTGAAAAAGGTAGATTTGTAATCATTGGCTTACAAAGACAGATCTTAGTATCTTACCCAGGGTTTTCTTTAGCCTTTATTTATTCTGGTGTTCATAATTTATAACTGTGGTGTTACCACAGCTGGTAGCGATGATTCAGAGCTCAAAAACCAATCTGGGAATTAATTATGTTACTTTGGCTTACACATATAGCTTTCTAAAATGTAACCATACCTATAGATAAATCAACTTCTGACTGCTCAGTGCTGCGCTGGGAGAATATTCATGCACCAAACATTGGCATGAGTACAACCATATTAAACCATATTACTTACTGCTGGAGATACATATCTACATTATAGATCAATTATACTGATCTTTATACCCATGTGTTTCCTTCTCCAAAATCAATTGGCATTTCACAAGCACACTAGAGGAAGGATTTATATTCACAAATTGAAACACATTTCCACTGGCAAAAACCACATGAATAAAGATATTGATCACACTTATACTGATAAAAACACACACAATGCATTCATTTTTTCCCAGCTGAGAAAGAGATATTGATTCACTGTAAATGTGGTTAGCTTGGAATTGTTAAAATGTAATGGAGTGTCCTAGGAATAAAAAAAAAAAAATAAAATTAATGTGCATATTTATTAACTACTACACTGAACTATTATACAAAATTTTTGTTGTTACTGAAGGCTTCATATGAGGTGTCAGTTCTGGCTTCTGATATTAAGAAGTGCAAAGATGATTGTAGCATAAAGTAAAATAATAATTTAACATTTCACCTCAGTTAGTTAAGGTGACACATCTTTTCCCTGACCCCTATTCGCAGTCATTGCACAGTTATTTTTACATGAACACAGAATCTAATGCAAGTTCTAACTGAAAGAGCCATTTTGTGTGCAGATTTATCTAATTAAAATTTTAAACATGTTTACCCTATGATCTGTAAAGCATTTCCAGTCAATGAAGTGTTCTAATTACATCAAATTTTTTTATAAAGGGGGGTTTAATTGCAACATAATTTAGCTCTCCATTGGCTAATACATTCCCATGAAAACAGAACAAGACTCATGGGAAGGATATTTGGATTACACAGCAAACAAGAATGAGTTCTGAAGCACAGTGATGTATGCAAAAGTTATCCTCATTGCTATTTAAGAGAAGATTTAAGAAGATTGAATTGGTGAAATTTTATTCTTTTTCTGGTTATTCAAGAGTATTGCACTGGTATTTCAAGGGTAAATTATATCTAAAACTGTCTGAAAGAAACATGTAGTCAGTCTTATGCAATTGGTGCAATAACTTTTACTGATTAAAAAATATGAGACATGTCATTAAAGCCTTCACAAATATTTTCCAAGAAAATATTTTTTGATCTGTGTTGATGTACAAATAAGTTCCTCTTAATGTAAAACTTCCTTTTTTTGTTACTTATCACAGAATTGTTAATTTGTAAGGTACAGATAGAGTAACAACACTAATGGACAAAATCCGCAAGTTAAAGGATACTTTTTGGTTTTGTTTAGACAACTGCAGTCTTTCACCTTCATGCATAATTAGTTGCATTTTAGTTGAAACAGAGAAGTTATCATACACTAAGCATTACACAGACAAACCCAAACTGTGAAAGTTTATATTGTTTACTACTATTACTATCAATAGTTTGTTCTTAAAAATGCATACACTTTCAGCTTCTAAAGGATGTCAACAAAAATTCTCTTCTGAAGCTATTAGATTCATGTTTCAGTATTTGATTCCAGGAGATGTCCTCCAACATTATTAATTCTCTTCTCAGCAGTGCATGTAAAATTACATGATATACACCACCTTCTGAGCCTTTCTAGCCTTATGTGACAAACTAACACTTGTTGATTTTAGTCTATCGTTCATAGCTCCATGACAATGGCAAAATATGGAAACAGACTGGTTGACACCTTTTTCAGCCCCAGGAAGAGATACAATTTCTTTAAAAAGTCTTGAGTGCATAATATTTTTGCTTCCCCTTGCTTACACAGAGGGGTTTTTCTGTTTGTTTTTTGGAAAGTAATTCAGAATTCTTCTGACCTTATGTTTGAACAAACATAACGTAGTTGCTGAACTGATATTGCAACCTGTACTGATACAGAAAGCAGAGTTTGAGTTTTAATCTGAAAAAAAAGGCTTATACCTCCAGAGAATTTTCATTCATTGTATGACAGTTTTCTTTCTGTAGGGAAGGAAAAAACTCCCAAAGAGATGCTTTTAGACTACCTGCTCTCAAATAAAAGGCTGATACTTTTTGTCCATAAAACAACAATGAATTCTATATATCTAATATATTTTAATTTTTATAAAGCCAGAGCAACTATATAAAGCCTTAAATGAGATTGCTGAATGTTTCTAGTACCCTGAATAAGGTAGCTCTTGTTTACCAGAAATAACATTAAAACATGCAAGATTTGAGAACAGACAGTCCCTTGGATCTCTTACCCATATGAAAAACTAATTAGAGTGTAACTTTCAAAGAAAAAAGTCAAGTTGTACTTTGAGTAATTTTGAATCTTTGTTCAATTAATTGCTTGGAAGACTGTCTTACAAGAGTTAGGTTTCCCTAATTCATTTAACATGATATAATTCAAGACTGCTTAAGTTTGACTGCTGGGCCTTTAAGAAAGTTTAGTCAATTCAAAATTAAGTCTAAGTCTTTCTCAAAGTTAAAAAGATTGACTCTTGTTTATGAATCAGAAGAGAAAGTTTATCTTCTGGGTTTCCAGGAATCAGTACATCAGGCATGACTGAAAAGATATTACAAGAATTCTGATTAAAGGCTACTTTTTATCTAAGGGAGTCTAACAAGCACAAATTTCTTTGCTATTCTTACCACACCACCTTATTCCATGTCTAGGCTTTGAGGTTCTATTTCAAAGGCTGAAAAAGCAATACAAAATAAATAACTGATGCATCCCTAATCAGCATATCTTTGCACCATCATATTAACATAAGAAATTATATATTGCTTAAAATTGTGTATCGTGTTTCTATTGTGTAATTTCATTAATTTCTGTCAAATTGAAAATAAAGGATGCAGAGTAGAGGGACACATTGCTTGACACTTTCAGCAACTACTCTATTTCCTCCTAGATTTTTTTTTTTTTTTTTAATTCTAGAATAGCAAAAAGACATAATGGGACTTACAGTTCTTTCAGCAATTTATTGATATTTGCAGTGTGATGTGTAGTTATGTTCTTCAAGCCTCATTAGCCTCAAAATTCTATAATTGCAGAAGTTTCAGTTTCACTGTGACAAAGTTGATATGCTATTGTTTTGATAGAAAGGTTCTTGGAGAAAAATATTTATTTTTCTGTTTTTCTCGTGAATAGTTTTGATATTGGTTCATGGTCTAGAATGAAAGAGTGGAAAAGCCAGTCACACTGGAAAAAGCAGTAAAAGAAGCGATTCATTATAATGAATTGTGAACGGTGACAGAGTGAGCCATGGAAAAAATGAGCTATGTAGAAACCACAGGCCTTGCCTACAAGCTACGAGATTAACCCAGTGGATTTACCCTCTCAGGTACCTATACTGTTACCATTAAATTAATCTTTCCCACAGGGTCCACACCTGGATTTGTGGAGATAGGTTACACTTAGTAAGTACCAGACTGAAACTCTCAATATGCTCCTTGATACCTTTATTAACGTCCTAAAGACTAAATTTGACAAGGTGTAGAGAATGAACTCTCACTGCCCTGTGTGTACTCAGAGAGATGATCCTCACAACTATGTTAAAATTTTTATGGAACGTGACTCCAAACCAAAACAGAGCACCTTTACAAGACTTGCTTTTCCAGGAACCTTTCTGGTTGAAGATGAACATATCAGGTGTTTGTAACAGGCCTTTGAGAGGCAAAGCATCCTTCTTAAAACAGGAAGAAGATCTTGGTTCAGACAGCTAGTCTTTCACTACATAAATCCACATCACTCTGTGGCTCTACTCAGTTGCTGCAGAGTCTTATGGACTTTAATGGAAGATAAAAGCAAGTTCTCATCTAAAAAACATACACAACAACAACTCTCTGAATACAAATGGAAAGTGATGAAAAAGTAATCTATTCAAATTATTTGAGTTACAGTTTGAATATTAAAGAGAAGAATAACTATGTTTGAGGAGCCATGTTTGTTTATCTACATAATTACAGAAGCCGTATATAAAAAGTGAGGGAAATTGGTTCATTTTTATATTGTTTATAATGCACAAAACCTTTTCTGTGAGGTCTAGATTTTTAAGATATGAGTAACAGTCAAGAAAAAATATAGCAATATATCATACTTTATATCATAGCAAAGTTTTACTTGACTGATGTGGTAGCATTACAGAAAAAAATGCTTGATTATTTTTTCCACAGAAAATTAGGAAACATAGAATAATTGCTTTCATTTGCCACAAAAGTGAATAATTTCTAAAATTCAGTTACTCAAATGTAAGATGTCAAGAAATTTTTATAGCCAGCTTTTTCATGGGGTAGCATATGTCCCTCTTTTCTTTCATTAGTAGGAGAAAACTTCTCATCAGGCACACACATTTTAACTCTAATAAAATATTCATTTTCATGGTCTATCACATGCAAGATGAAATCCCCAATGCAGTGATGGACGTCATCATCATCACCTTCACAGTCACAGCATTATGTCAACTTAATGTTTAATCTGAGCTTGACCTTGAATTACCTAATCACCCACACTACTGTCTGCTTTTTTCTCTCTTTGCAGCTAGTCACAGGCAGAGATCTGCAGGTATGGACACTCAGGCCTTCAGCAGGAATCTGACCTTCACTTCAGTTCTGTTTTCAGGGACCATATTGGCCACACAGAGATGATCTGGTTTGGTTGTGCGTTTGACTCAAGCACAACTGCAAGAAACAGCCATTCCAGACAATAGGAGAGTAACCTTAAGACCCTGAGCTGCTTGACTTTTCCTTTGGCTTTGGTGAGAAGTCCTAAAAGAAGTCCTAAAGCTGAGGCAAAAGCACAGGAGGAGTCTATCACAGAAGTGCACTTGCCTGATGTGGAATAAGAACTAGAGTGATCCCCTCACTCAAAGCAAGGTTTCAAAGGACACCACCATCACTCGTAGGAAGTTATGCCCATGCTGCAGGCTACTTTATCCACTGCAAGAAGCAAACATTAAATTCTTGTGTAAAGTAAACCATGAAGGCTCAACCTTTTTCTTTTTTTTTTCTGTTGAAGTTATTTGCACGTTTAGGTCTTCATTGCACCATCAAAATTCCAAAAGACCCACATTTTTGTTTTCAATATATTCCGGTATTTAAATGTTTTCAATCTGTTCTGGCATTGAGTATATCAAGAAATATCTATGTTTTCAGATGTTTGGTAAGACCGAAAGATGATGATTTGAAGTAGTCACCACACAACTGTCCTTACTCAACTGATTGCAACAGCAGCCTTAAACATCTATTTCTGTCTTTACAGTAAACACGTATTCATTGTAGTTTCAAGCTGAATGCACATCTGAAATGCAATAAATTGATTCTGACAGGACATGCAAGAACTTTTAGGAATCAGAGCTTCAAGAGAAAAAGACACAGTGAGAAAAGAATACAGAGCAATTTAAAAAAAGTTAGCAAACGTAATCTTTTGCAGAAACTTTAGCCTGCTTGTCTAAGCATACTGAAATTGGCTTCCTAAAGCTGCAGTATAAAAAAAATGTTCAGTGCTGCATGCTGTAGGACCACATTCCCATTGCCCAGCTGATCGCTTCCACTACGTATTGGAGGCAGGTACAAAGAGGCTGAAGACAAAGGCTTTCAGAGTATAGACAACACAATGGGATGCCAAAGTTGTTGTTAAGCACAAGACTGTAGAGGAAACACAGAAGACAAAACCCCAATAACTTCAATAAATTCTGTCCTTTTTTTTTTAAATGTGTACTAACGAAAATGCAAGATACTGCAAAAAGTTTTCCTTACACTTACAATCAGTTGACCAGGACCGTATCCAGACAGCTTTGGAGCAAGTTCAAGGGGGCAGATTTTAAATTATTATTGCTTTGGAATATAACCCCAGCTGACTTCAAGTGCATGGCAACTTTTCAGTGGGCATTACCTAATCTTATCCCTAATTCATATGTTCTGATGATTTCAGTAGTGTTTAGATTATTCTACTCATGAAATTAATTCCTATATAAGTTAGATTATGTATTGAAGAATCCTGATTACCTGTCCAGAAAGCTCTGTGTTTCATATTTATTTTACAGGACTAGAGCCATTTTTTAATACCAATTTATCACCTGTCTTATGGTATCTGAAGAAAATCTGTGTGCAAAAAATGTCATGCTGTAATTCTATATATATCACAAGCAATGTTGAGTACACATGAATAAAACAACTTGCAAAGGAAACAAGGGTGCTCTTTTCATTCCATGGCTGTCAGAAGTAAAGTCAAATTTTCCAATATTTTCAGTTTAATAACTAATATGATTATGATCTCAACACTTTGCCTTGAATCCCCTTTGACAAGGAAAAAAGTATAAGAATTACTACAATATTTTCTACACACACTCATTTCTTCTGTATCTTATTAATTTTTTTCTGATCTTCTTCTGAAATAATTTCTAATGACACTTCTGTATATGCATTATAAATGATTTTGGATTGTTCTGCTCTGTTTCTGAAAAATAAATCTTACATAGTTAATAAAAGGTTTACCATACACACATCAGGCAAAGGAGGTACTCAGAAAAGATGGATCAGAATTACTTTTGTGACTATGACAAATTGACAGGAAACAAACCTTTGACTTTTATACCTGAATCAGACACCAGTAGGAAAGTTTGTCCACATCTACCTTGGGGGTTTTTCGGGATTTGTTTGGGTTTTTTTTCCCCTCTAATAAAGCATCTAAATTCTTTTTTTTTTTTTTTTTTTTCCCATCTCCGCTTAATTTGCTATGTTATACTAAACCCTTCTCCCCCTCTGCCATATGGAAATCTGAATCCTTCCTTTAGTTCCTTTTATGTTTTAGGGCAGAACACTTGTGTGTTCCTGTTCCTTGTGGGCAAAGTTTGGTTTGATTTGATTTGTGACATTTAATCACTGCCTGAATTTTGTTTGAGACCATTACAAGGTTTTTTTTGTTTGGGACCATTACAAGGTTTTTTTGTTTGCCCCTGTTCCTCTTTAGCTGCCCAACAGTTCAAGCCACTCTATCCTCCAGCATCTTACCGAGGTTATGCATTCTAGAGACTGTCATCCTATTGTCAAGGTAAAGAACTTTTCAGTGACCAAAAA
>VXAY01003154.1:710137-755743 GCA_013399855.1 Oxyruncus cristatus
AAAAAAAAAAAAAAAAATCAAACATGGTTTATTCTCTGCTTTTCTAACTAATAGATATTCCTGTACATATCTTAATATTCAGAAATTAAAATTTTGGATTAAAATTACAAATTTCAAATCGACAGATTTCAAATGGTGTTTAAGTGAAGAATTTAAATTCCAATAGTTTCCACATTTCCATTAATTGATTCGCTTAAGGTTGCAGTTACTTTAACTGTGTCAGCTCTGGTCTTCTCTTTGTTTGTTCTGAATTAATTCTATTGTTGACATATACTGGTGAACTGTTGTGTGATTAAGGGCTGTCGAGGAGCAATTCATAACAAGTGCTATCACACATCCAAGAGCATTTCTCTTCAAAATTCTGTGGGTTTTCCATCGTCATTGATGTAAATTTATATCCTCAAGCACAGTCTACTGCTGGCTTAACTCTCCTTAGTGTGATATTTAATTTTCCTAAAAGTAGTCTTTCCAAAATGTTTAGAGCTTTGCAGACAGACACCAGCCTGATGTGCTGAAGTCTTCAGTTACTGGGAACAAACTAGCTCCAACCTTTAACCTTAAGGCATTAATGCAACCTTTAGTCTTTAACAATAATGCATCACATTAATCTAACACAGCCTGATTGTCAGGAATCTACACTGGCTCAGCATCATACTCCTGCATTGTACAACACTAAAGCAGCCCAAAGGTTTGGCTCAGATCTCCTCGTAATGAGAGGCCTATGCATGAATTTTCTTTGCTTGTCTTTGAAAGAATTGTAATAAATGCTTTGCTGAAGCCATTTGGTTTGGAAGAATGTCCAAAATATTTGTCTTTTAAATTATGAAGCTTTCCATGTTTTCCTTTCCTGATTGCCTTGCTAAATTGGTGACTGGCTGTAAAGAAAACTTAACCTTTGTGACCAAATGAATTCAACTGAATGATTTCAACATTAACAGTTTTCAATATTTAATTATATTTCATCTTTTACTCTTAATAAATTAAATACTTTTCAAAGTATTTAAACTTTTGCTATATCATTGACCCTCTTAATGTCTTCAAGTTTTCAAACTTCTCTTGTTTCCTGATCAGATGTTTAGCTGATAACATCTGCCCTCTTTTGAAAATTCCCAAGGCCTACACAGAGTAAGTGGAAGAAGAATTTGTCTCGATTTCCATCTGGAACTCCTTCATATAAGCTTTTAGACCTCTTTAGACACATATTTGTCTGTGTTGTATACCCACAGCACTCAGAAGTAAATGCCAGAAAAGCTAATGATGTTCAACAGGCTATAATCAGTGTAAAACTTCAAGCAGCAAACTGACAAGTTTTGGTATAAAGAAGTCAATGGGTTCAATAGGGAAAAGGGGAAAAAAAGCCAAAAGAATATACCACTATGGAAAAGTAAAGCAATCATTCTAAGTAAAGCAACAACCAGTTTCTATTCTAAAATTTTTCTTCTTTTTTTTTTTTTTAAATCCTATATTCAAGCCAAATATCAAGTGTAAAATTTATATGCACGGAACACAAGGTCAACGTAATTTTCTCCACAAGGTAAAATAATTTCTGTATGTCATCAGCAGCTAGAAAAATATGATCAAACATCCACACTTACTTTTGAAAAATACTTTATAACCTTCTTTGAGCTCAAACTAGAAAGTACAAGATTTATATATTTACAGTCCTCAGTAAGTACTGCAGGTCTTGATAAGGTTTGAAAACAAATGGCATTGAAACCTCAGAATCCATTTCATACTTATATGAATGCAAATTAACACCTACATTTCACAGGAAATATTTAGTAGGAGCAACAGTTAAGGGCGGAGGAAAGCCAGTTCATAGAGACTTGAGTTAATGTAATGAGAGACCTCCAAAGGGCCAGAAAGGTCTCTGCCTTTTGAGTAAGTTCATTACCATACAACTTAGTGATTGTTAACGGTTTAACTGTTTAGACAGTGCTTGTATACAACTTTAATAAATAAAAGATTGCAGAAATAATGGTAGTTTATAGAGCAGAATCTAATAAAAAGCCCCATAGTTTATCAGGGTCGCTATTACATGGCTCTGATTTTATTTATACTAGATAGTGAAGTATGCTGGCTCCATTAAAAATAGAAAGACAGGTTATTTAGTTTCTCTGTGGAATTCAAATCAAGAAAGGAGTCTGTAATGGGAATGCAATTTGTCTTTCAGTAGGAAATCTTGCGGAGCGAGAGATGGCTGAGCAAACACTGTTTGCAGAAAGCACATCAAAATAAACTGCAATAACCAAAAGTATGTTCTGTTTACAATTAGTGCTACCCTTTGCCTGAACACACATTCTCTAGGTAACCATTAAGAGCTCAGATCAGCCAGACTTGGAAAGAGCTTTGTTCTTCATTTAAGTCAGAGGGACAGACACTGGATATGCAGGGATGCAAAAAGACTTCCATATCAGAAACATTTATTGGATCTTAATCTAATTTCTACTTTTATTCATTGCTATGAATTTTGAACTGTTTTCACTAACAGAGTAAGGTTTTCTAAAATACACTGCACCTCCACATGGAGAAAAAAAAAAAAAAAGAGTAAATTCTTTAGTAAATCAATTAGACTAAGATCCACCTGAACTATATTATATTGTACTAAAGATCTGGAAGATAAGTACATCAGAAATTACAAAGATCCATGTGGGGCTTAAAAGCAAAAGCATAGAAGCTCTGCTTCTGATACAAAGCCGAATGGAACTGCAATGGTGAAGACTGATGTTTATGACTCTTTAAATAGTCATCAGTCAGTTTTGAAAGAGACACTTTGAATATTCAGTTGCTTGGTAATGACATGACTGCAGCCAACAGCTCCATTCTGTGTGTTAGTGGTTGGTGCGTATATACGTACAGATATATAAGTAAAACCATGAATGTGTATAAATGTGTATGTACATGAGCAAAGAGAAAGGGAAAATACATTTACACTTCAAGAATTACTTACACATCTTATTTAAAATGAAAAAAAAGCAAGTGCAAACCGTCAGATTCACACAGAGAGGTGCTATCAAAATAAGTAGAGCTTGGGTTTTCACGATCTTAAACCAGATTAACTTCTAAAAACATATAGCAAAAACATAAGGTCAAATTTGGAACTGGTTTACACAATAGAGAGTCACTTCAATTATTGCAGTGGCAAAGAGGTGTGGAATTTAGACTATTAGATGTTTAATTTTAAGACAAGAATATAGACCAGGGACAAGTGCATTTCTGAGATAATGTACAAGTACAGTTTTTAAGTGCATGCTCACAATAATCCCAATTTGCTTTTAAAATAATTCTTATGAATTTTAAGCTGAGCATCATATTCCACCTGCCATTCATTTTCTCCCCTCACATTCTCCAAGCCTCTTTCTTTTATCCATAGCCTAATTTAAGGGAGAATGCACTGGAGTGTGAATAAATACAGATGGCAAATCAAGCACAACAGAAACTTGAAAAACTGCCTATGCAAAGCAAGCCATATTAGCTCATGTTTACAAATTGCACAAAACAGAACCATGTAAATAGAACTTTTTTTCCTACTTGTGTCCACACAACCACCCAGTACAATTTAGTTTTATAAAAGTTCTGGATTATAAGCAAGAAAAGTTGAAGCTGGTAAAAGAGGATGGCTATAAGACTTATAAGGCAAGTTGTTTCTTTGAGAGAATTCTTGAAAAAGTCCTGGAGAATATTGAGAAGTAATAGAGCCCAAAAATTATTTCATGTTTCCTTTAGGAAATTCATGGTTCAATTCCAGTGCAGACCAACGCAGCATATGAGAAGCAGGTGGTTTTCTCTAGAATTAGAGAAAAAGAGAAAAACTTGCACTATAATCTAATTTGCCAAAGAACAACATTGTTTAAGAGAGGGTACAGCAGAAAGCACTGAAAAGGGGAGTTTTGGCTCAAAGGTCAGCCTTCAGTTCCAACAATCCAGAGAAAATTAGGCCTGTATTTTTCAGTTGTGTTTCATTTTAGTTAAGGTCAGAGATGCTGCAAGTGGAGGACAGACGTTTTTGCAGCAACCACATTTGATTCCACAAGTGACCTTTGTGCTGGGTAATGTTTTAGTTATGAATGTTAGGAACGATCCCTAGACCTGAAACATCCGAGATTCCTTTCTTATTTGGAAAAACAGCAGGCAAGCCCTTAGGTGCCTTTGGGAAAATAGAAAGATAAAATCAGTGTATCTGAGTCTGAGATGACAAAGCAGTAGAATTTTAATTAAACATCCTTTTATTACCTTCTGTCAACTTGGTTTTTAGTTCAGACTGCTATAACTGAACTGAGTTTGCGAAGGTAAAAATGATAAAATTATAGTTATAAAAGTGTGTTTAGGCATTCCTGGTTCCTTGGAAGTTCTTTCACAGTGGTCTCTGTATACTGTCTGTACACAGATTGTCATAAACTTCAGCATTTAATGAAAATTAAGGTCATAAATAAATCTCTGAAAAGTTGGAAAGAGAGCATATCTATGTTGTTTTCTGTTCCCACCCTTAAACCACATGTCTATTTAGATGAATGCTCTGTAGAAGCAAAGCTAAACTGATTATTACACACCAAATGAAAAAAAAAACTAACAACAATATGACCTCCAGGAGACCTACAGTAAAAAAGCAAAAATAAGATATCCCACAAAAATAACATTAATATGGTTTGTTTCCCCTTAGGAATACCCCCTAGTATTTGGTAAGACAGGATAGCAACACATATTAACGTGACAAAAACTGCTTCTCTAATTAATGCTTTTATTTTTAATGATTATAAGATGAAGATGCCTCTTATACAAGGCCTCACATACCCAATTCCCAGGGCAGAGAGCAAGTTCCATAAAATGTTTTTTAAGGATGACAAATGTTGAACTTGCATTAATGACTGGAGTAATAAACACTTTTTTAATTATATATTTTATTTTTACATGTTGCCAACCTACCACATTCTTTCCTTGTTTAATACATTCATAAGCCACTGATATTCGTGTTATTTCTATAAATCACCATCAGTTACAAACTTTCATGACCTAAATGTCATTTATTGTATTTAATGGCTGTAGTGTCGGGCTCCTTCCTCAGACAGGTTTCAATAAATAAAAATAAGGAATATTACCTTCAAATTTCATTAAATGAAAAATTTTCATGAAATTTCATGAAAAATAAGGAATACTACCTGTCTCTCGTAAAATTATGTTTATATTTTCAACAATTCTGCCTAAGTGAAAGGCAGCTATTAACATAAGCAACCCCTTATTCTGCCCTAGGCCCTCAGTGTCCCAACACAGCATGGTCACACAAAACCCTTCCAGGGGTCAGTTTCATGACATAACCTCTTTTTAAATCCATTTTTTTAAACACAATTTTTAATGGTTAGCTGACCTTCAAGATAATAATATGGTTTAGAATACTCATTGCATGAAGTTTGTAAAAAAGAAAAAGAAACTAAACCAGACCCCATGAAGGAGATCATGTACTGGTCAATATAAATTTTATTTACCTCATAGAAAACAACTTTGCAATCATGCAGTGTATGGAGAATATAAAGAAAATTAATAACATCCTATCCCATTTAAATAATAGAATTTACAGCTACAAAGTCAAAAGGATTGATAACATATAATAATCTATATAATAATTATAATGTATAATAATACCATTACCCTGGTTGCAGAACCCCCCAGTTGTGACCAGACAAGTCATAATACCACAGAAGAGAGTAAATTTTATTTAATCAATAACGATGCATAATATAAGCTTAATTCATCTAAATAATTAAAATGAGCTTGCAGTCAAGCACCAGCAGGAGGGGGAGCAGGCTGCCCAGAAGGCTGACATCAAAGGCAGAGAGATGGAGTAAGAACCATAAGAGCAATTTATCTATATACAACTTACAAAGCTATTCACATATCCACTTTACACTATTTAAGGACACACAAATTGAACTGGAATCTTTTATTAACATTATGACAATATTCAAAATTATCATCTCATTGGCAATTAAAACAAAATGGTTGAAAATCTGAGGAAATTAAAATCGAATGTTGAAGAAATGGAGCAATTTGGATATTTTTCTAATCCAACTATGAAGTTTCAAAATATTTAAATAACCATGGGAAAAGAGAGAAGAATTATTAACATTTCCTTTCTTGCACTTAAATCTGTATAAGAACACCCACATGCAGTTTAGAAGTATTTTGATAAAACTAGCAACCATTTCTATGGCAGCTTGAGAAAGAAAAATTGTCGATAATTCTCCTGGAAATTAAGGTAGAAAAAAAGACCTCTTCAATTTTTAAAGTCATACAAAAACCGTAGATTTTTTCAAGGCCTTCTTTATATTGTTTCAATCCCTCAATACAAGCTTGTAGTGCCTTTTGATTTTCTTCTTGTTTTATAAAGAAAGTCATCTTCTTACTACCCTTCTCCTGTAATTTTCTTCTCTGAAGAACCTAAATTCCATATTAAATAAAACAATATCCATGATTCATGAAATTTTAAGTTTATTTATTACTTATCCCTCCTTTGTAACCCTTAGCAACTAGGGAATCCCCACTACTGCCTGGATTGGCAGATGGGGAAAGCTTAAGAGCGGACAAGTGGCAGAACATCCTGCTGTGGTGAGCCTTGCTTATAGACTACCCCCTACTCAGCACATAAGTTGGACTAATTAAAATTTTAGCTACTCTTTCTTTGGGCAAAAAAAAATCCAGTGGAACCAAAGAAACTGTTCTGTGAAAAAAAGGTGTTAGAAAACCTGTATAAACTGGGGTGGTTTATCCTTCATACACAGAAACATGTTTCACCAGTATAAAGCTATACAATGCCAACACAGTCCCCTGAGCTGCTTTTTGGAGTGATTCATTCATGTTTTGTTCTTGATGTAGATGTGCTTACACTTGAGTTGGGAGATAAGCTTGGTGGTTTTATGGATTTCCTAAGAAAATGTTCCTAGGAAAACAGTATTATTTTTCTGTTACAAAACACAACAAAGCTTTTAAATACTGCTAGGCAGCTATATATTTTACATGGTGTTTTGTTCCTTTACCACTCCCGTAAACCAGCTTAAGTCTTACTGTCAAACGTTATGATGATATTTTTCTTTTTCTATTTTAGATATTTCAGTGTGGTTTAGATATTTGAAACGTGGTTTGATTTCAAAGGAAAGCATTTTTGTTTCATTGAAGGAAAAGACTTTCATGGAAAGAAAACCATTTAACATGTTCACTGTAATCTTTTTATTTATTGTATTTGTTAGTGTGCTCTCTACTGTACTCCCTAGTAAAAGTGTTATAGAAATTCAGCATAAATATTTATTTATTCTTTATTTAATAGCAAAAGCCTGGAAAAGGTAGGGGAGGAAGATGAGACTGGAGGATTCAACAGCCTATAAATGTTTAAAACAGTTACTGATAAATTGAAAGGAATCACCTCCATTTCTAAAGTGGGTAAACATAACAGCAGCCAAGAATATTTAAACTTTAGGAAAAAGTCCCAAACTGGACAGACAGTGAGGAGTACATGAGAAGAGATTGCATGTAAGGAGGCTTGAATAGGCAGTGGAAGGGTGGGCCTGATTCTTTTGCACTCCAGGAAGTTTTCAAGAGTTTATAAAAGGGAATATCCAGTTATGTGCTGAAGCACACAGAATGGGTTGACCAAACTACACCTCTCCTCCATCAGTCATTGGCAGCGCTCTGTGCCAAACCTATAGAACTTTCTAACTCGAGGGGTAGGATATTCCCAGACACTTTTGTTCTCAAAGTCAAACAAAAGGGCACTGACAGCAATTCTTTCACAAATGCAGAAGTCCAAGACCAAAACCAAGAAGGACATTTCAGGACTTGCTTCTGGTTTAAGAGGAATTCCCTTGAAAGCTCCTTCACTCACACTATTGAAGACATTTCAAGTTGGTTTTTGTTGTTTGGGGTTTTTTTGTTTGGTTGGTTGGGGTTTTTTAATTTTATTTTTTTTATTTTTATTAAACCTTCCATTTTGGAAGAGAAATTGTAAAGTGAAGCCAAAAAAGCTATTCCAGCAATAACCAAAGGAGAGACTGGCAGAAAGCAGTAGGATTTTCCTGTGTATCCAATTTCTTCCTGGCCCCTTTTTTGCTCTTTTCTTGCATTTTGTGCTTTCCCCTACTCCTGGAACTTTTCAGCTTTACTATGACTTTATTTAAGCACATTATCTTCCCTTCACAATAGTAAAAAGAATCCTGCATGTATTTTGTCCACGTTTCTTGAGTCTGTGTTTCTTGACAAAACACAGTTGTTCTAATATAAGTTGATAAGTAAAGATCTTTTCCTACATAAGTTGATAACATAAAAGTAAAGGTATTTTCCTAATCTTTACTTGCAGAGTACTTGGATTCAAAGGGCTCTTGGGCTGATCTGGAGATTACTCTTACCACTGTTATTGGTTTTTTTTGTTTGTTTGTTTGTTTTTTTGGCATTTCTCAACCCCACAGAGGTAATCAAGCTCTGCTTTCATTGTACATTTTAAAGTTGTCCTCAAACTCTGAAATCAGTCAAAACAGTTTATTGAAGACTGGGCTCCAGATACATATAACTTAGAACAAGTTTTTCATCTGTATTTTGCAGATTTTATCTTCAATTACTGCCGCTAGACAGCAATTACTGCAGCAATAAAGACATAAATGCTTTGAAGCTTGAAATGTTAAAATTGTTTTAAGTAACCTTTTAGGAACTCAAAAGGAAGGTCAGAACCTCATAAAGTACGGATATTAACCTTTTTAAAACTAGATAATTTCTAAGTAAGCTAAGGTAAGCCAGTAAAAGAACAGAAGACTGTAAGCTGCTGATTCTTTCCATCATGTCACATTTCATTCAAAGACTTTTCATCAGACTTTTAGAAAATATTTCCGTGTGCAAACATTTCCAAGTCTCAGACAATCCATAGGCATTTAGTATTGAACAATAATCTTCACTGATTGAAGACTGTTTAGTGACTAAATTGTACTTCAGTACCAGCAGAAGTTTCCTGGATAGAAAGTACTTGAGATATGACAAAAGAAGCCATTATGACTGCTTAAAACAGAACTTCCAAAATATTAATTCTCTTTGGGTTTGGGTTGGTTTTTTTCCCTCTTTCCAATACTTACAGACATTCAAGCCATGGTCCCAATTAATTACTGCTATAAGTTGCTATCACATGGATAAAGCAGTTGACAGCTAGTGGAGTTAATGATATTCTGTTTTACTGGGAGAGGTAAATATGCAGAATCTTCACTGTCACACAAAAGTAAAACACACCTGGATCACATTGATTAGTCTTTTCATAAATACAGCTGTGAGTACCTTTGGATATAACACTGTAATTGCATGCTTCGTGAGAGCAGAGGAAGCAAAAATATTGTGATTTACAATCCTGTCTATTTAGATTCATCAGCAACGTGCTCCGTCTCTGGGAACATTAAAATGATACACAAAACCACACACTTTTTTTTTCCCTTGAGAATCTGTTAACATTTCACAGAGAAGTTGGTCTTAGATTAGTTATGCTGTTCTTAAACTTATGAAAGCTGCTGCCTTTTGAATACTGATAATAGCCCTCTCTAATAATGGTTTGAAAGTTGCATGTGCTTTTTTCTTGCTGATATTTTATCACCACAGTAAAAACGTAGATGTGCATATGTATTCTCAGTGGGCTACTAAAAGCCACCCCAAGGTTTTATTCCTGGAAACAACTGGTTACTAAACTAATCAGAAGGAATTTCAGGTGTAGGAGCAACAACAGGTTTTTTTCACATCAGCAAGCTCTTTCCATTATTTACCATTACACTAAGATAAGGGTGTCTGTAGAAACACATTAAATGTTAGCATTGAGAAATTTTTATTTTCACAGTCAACATTTTTGTGACTGCAGCAAGATTATTAGATCATTTTAAGATGAACTCTGCTTAATCTGCATTTGTTTTACAGTTAGTCGTCATTTCATCCTGTTATCTAGTTATATTAAAGAATTGCAGTTGTATATCCTCCTCGTCTATACACTGTATATGCATAATGCAACAGATGGAATAATCCTATGGAAAATATGGGAAAAAAATGCCAATTTAAAATATTCATGCTGTAGACAGAGTACACAATTCCTAGAACAACTTAAATTCTCTGCCACAGCAGTCAGGTTGAACGTAAGACACATACTAACATGAGAAAGACACCACAAACATAACAATTTCAAATTAGGGAGAGGAGAAGAGCTGTGGCTGGTTTTGTGACAGCTTGGCATGTGAGAGGAGAAAGTTGGAGTCAGCTGTGTTGCACAGAAATCTATATTGATTGAACAAAATAGAAGCATTGAATCAATCACAGCACTCTACTCCTAAGTGCAAAGTGACTGTCGTGTTAAACAAGGTACCAAGGGAAAGTCAAAGTTAAGCCAGAGGAACCAGATGCTCCACAAGTAGTTTAAGCTACACTGTCTCCACACCTCCAGGCAATTATTCACACCACATGAAAACAAGTTCACTATTCTTCCTTCTACCAACTGGGTTTTCTTCAAATATTTGAGGTTGGTTGGTTGCCATTTAAAGAAGAAAAACCTGTGCTTGTAACACATGAAACTGAACACATGTAGTCATATATTTCAGCTTTACATGGAATATAAGTAATACATTTTTTAAACAAAAAGTGGTTGAAAGAAACACTCAAAGTTTAGAAGCATGAACCTAACCAAATGTTTTGCCAGTTTGAGAATCTGATCATAGATTAGATCACAATTAGGTGCTAGAACAAAATTAGAACTGGGCAGTTGGTGGTAGAAAACTCTTCCCAAAACAGGAAGAGTTCGATGAAACCACATATGTAGTATTTGAAGGATAAGTAGTATTTGTAGTATTTGTAGTAGTATGGACATGAAGGAAGCAAGATTAGTGTTGAAAGAGAACTTCAAGAGAAACAGAGATGACAGGGACAATACATGATGGCATCTTGCTGTGATAAATAACTACAAGTGCAGCAATGTGTATGGAAGAAGAAAAAGTGGGGAGGAGAACTATTTTGCATCTCTTTTCAAAGAATATTCCAGGCCCCCAACTACTGTTTTTAGAGGAAATCAGCTTTCCTTTGATTTTTTTTTTCTTTTTTTTCTGTACAGTCTGGGAAAGTAACTATCAGTTGGAACATTTCTGAATGCATCTCTCTCCAGCTGAAAATCCTGTGCTGAAAGCAGTACCAGAAGGTAAAAGGAAGCAGAAAAAGAGAAGTAAACAGCAACTTCTTTCCCAATGTGCAAATACTTGAATTGGACATGTAAATAATTTGGAAACTTATTTTCACCTCAGTAGTACACTATGATACCCCTGAAAGAGGTGCCAGAGTGACATGCTGCTTTCTAGAATGAGTTAGCACCTGCCTAAAAACCAAACCAGAACCTCAGGCTGCTGTGCAGGCTGACTGCAATACCCAAAACCAAAGCTCGGTAAGGCACTAAACATCCACAGAAAATAATGTGTATAAAGAAACCATTATGATTGTACTAGAAATAGCAGAAAACCCTTTTCCTCTGACATATCTGTATCTTTTTTCTATATCTATGTAAATGCTATGAACATTTTTAAAAAAGAACTCCTATAGAGACTTTAAAATTTAGAAACAACAAACAACAACACTACAGGTTCAGAGACAGCATAGAACTAGCCACACCTGCATAGGCCAAAGATCCACTTGTGTCCTCCAGCTTCCCCTCTCTGGAAGAATATGCCTTTTTTTTACATTGCCACAAAGAACAAAAGAAATCACTATAAATTATAACATTCCATTAAATTTAAAAAATTAAAAATAAAAAAATTAAAAATAACTCTCTTTCAATACACCTTTAATTTTCACCATGACCTTTCAAAAGTCATAATATGTAGGAAAGTTGGGTTTGGCTGATTTTGTTTTGTTGTTGGGTCTTTCCCCCCCCCCCTTTTTTTTAGTAGAGTAGGAAAAATTCCATCTAGAACTCACAATTTCACAGTAAGTCCTTTGAACCCCCAAAGTGTTTAACAGAAATTTTCATTTCAAGTTATACCTAACTTCCTCCCCACATTACTAGGATCTCTGTGTTTCTCCTCCTAGAGATTGAGTTCAAATCATCCTTCTTTATGCTTTTTAACAAAGTAATTTAAATTAGCTTCAGAAATTCTACGTACAACTATCATCAATCACTCCAAACACTTTGGGTAACTATTTACATTACACAGAGTCAGCTTACATACCTCTGGTAAACTTGCAAGAACAGTCAAAAACAGTTGACAAAACCATACCACCCTTTAGCAACTGTTTTCCTTTTTAACACAATCAGTTGCTGATTTACAAACATATGATTTAGCTCTGCACAGCTGTTGCCCAGTTCCCATAATCCATTCTTGAGTTCTCAAATTAGTAAAGAACAAAGGCTTCTCCCGCAGATATTGCTGAATTACCTCCCTGCTTTTGTTTGCAAGCAGGTGGCACCTCTCACAGGCCCAGTCAATTCAGCCCCATTCATGAATAAACTGCAGAGTCAGGTAATCCTGCTTTGAGAGAAAAAAGGTCTCTCACTGTCAGGGTCTTCTTGGTATTACCAAAATTTGGATTGTTATTTTTAGAACAAGCAGCTTGGTACTGCTGAATTTTTGCCTCTCTTAGACAGATTTTATTCTCATCACACTCACCTCATTTTAAATTGTCATTTCAAATGTTAATTGCCTAGGGAGAGAGTGGAACAGGTGCTCATAGTATTCCCTATTAAAAATCTGTGCCTCTGATCTTCACCTCACCCAAACTCTCAAACTGTAGAGTTTCTATGGAATACTCCTTTGACTGATAAAGAATGACAGTTCATTAACCTTCCCAAAATCTTCTAACAGAATGTGATTAACCCAGTTTTGCCATGCAGATTGCACTGCTCCACACCTCCCACTTTTTTAGTGACTCCAGGATACAGGGAACTTGTCACTAGGTGTTGGTTTGTTTCTTCGTTGCTTTGAGGTTTGTTGTTTTTCTTTTCATGGGATATCTGGTTTTCTCATCTCAGAAGCACTGACTGTTACTTGTCCCTGTGGAAATCCAACCTCTCAGTAGTATGAGCTTGTATGAGCTTTCAGGCATAGCTGTGAAAATATCTTCCCCAGAATACCAGTTTTAAGAAGTCCCAGTATTCCAGCCAAGGACTTTTTTGGGCTAATTTTTTAGGCAATGCTCTTTTCACATCATGAAATTAATACTGGTTATTCCAGGCCATCTGTGCCTACCAAATGCCCATGACATCATCCATCTTTATATTTCTGGAACCTGAAGAAACCCAGGACCTGTATGAATTGCATCATCTTTGACAAACACATTTATCTGGAAGAGTTCTTTGGATCAGTCTTTTATCTAATATGTTCTCCAGCTCTTGATGTTTTACCAAGCTTGTCTTTCTCAATGAAGAATGGCATTGACAAATTAAATTAGAATCATGGAATTAATTTCTTTGCCACGAGTGTTGGAATGAAATTGATTCCCTTGCTATGAACCAGCTGCAGTCATTAGCCCTGTATTTTACAATTGTTTCTACTCTTACGTTGGTTTAATAAACTGTCGATTGAGTGTATTTTATCTGTCACATTTATTTAAAGTGATCAGGATTTGGGCAGATCCCAAACTCTAAAACAATAAAGTGAAGGATTTCAAAGACAACATTTTTATTAGGTGCCAAATATTTCTCACCTCTTTGTAACTCTGCTTTTTCCTTCTAATTTATAAAGTAACCGTATAATAATTTCTATTCATATTTTCACCCTTTCCTTCACTCCCACAAAATGACTAAAATCATCAAGATTATAACTGTTAAAAAGCTCTTTGCAATGATAAAATCTCTGAGTTTGTTGTAATTGCAGTACTACTCCAAAATATTAAATGCACTTAAGCTAATAAACTCATTAACATGGAACCACTACCAAGAGACAAGGTTCATAAAGGTACATTTTATCTAATTCTTCTTTTTATTGGGGTAATACAAAGTTGAATTGATTCCCTGTACTCTTGATAGTCACCACTTACAGCTTTGCAGTCTATCCACCTGGAAAATGTATAGTTCCTAATTCCTCTTGTAAGAGTTCTTGTGATTCCTTATCTACAGTATGAACAGTAACATTCAGTTATATATTTGGATTCTAAAGGCATTTTTATTCTTAATCTAATTTTACTGACACTGGAACTGTTGGCCAAAGATTAATTGAAGAACTCCTACATGTAAACCAATTTTTCAGATACAGTAAACAGTGGTTTCAGTGATTCTCTAGAGAATCCTTGGTGAAGTTGTTCAGGTTAGTTGCATGTTTCATACCACATGTTCAGTGATCTGTTCGTGATGTATGTCTCACACACACCATTTGAATCATAGGATTGTGCTTAAGAATCTGTTTTCACATCAAAAAGACAGGAGAGAAGGACAAATTAAAGGAAGGACCCAAATTAAACATATGATCATACTAATTTCTATTCAATCAGCCTCATTCAGTCAGACTCATCTCTCTGCCTGATAACACCATGGAGCATAACCTCCTGGAAGACGTGTCCCATCATGTGGGAGACAGCCCAGATTAGAGACAGTCAACATGGCTTCACCAAGGGGAAACCGTGCTTGACTGATCTGGTGGCCTTCTGCAGTGGAGCAACTGCATCAATGAACAAGGGAAGAGCTGCATGTGCCATCTACATAGACTCCTGAAAGGCCTTCGATGTGGTCCCACACAGTATTCTTTTCTCTGAGTTGAAAAGACACAGATTTGAAGGACAGATTGTTTGATAGATAAGGAATTATCTGAGTGGCTGTACCCAAAGATTGATAGTCAATTGTTCAATGTCTAAGCAGAAAGCAGTAAGGGTCCATAGTGGGATCAATAGTATTTAATATCATCATCAGTGACATGGACAGTGGGACTGAGCACATCCTCAGCCAGTCTGCGGATGACACCGAGATGAGTGTTGCTGTTGATTTGCTAGAGGGAAGGGGTGGCACCCAGAGGGACCTTGGCAGGTTTGAGGAGTGGGTTCGTGGAAACCTTGTGAAGTTCAACAAGGCCAAGTGTAGCACGCTGTATCTGGGCTCAGGTATTCCCCAGTATCCATAAAGACTGAGGGATGAATGGCCTGAGAGCAGCCTAGTGGAGAAGGACTTGGGGATTTTGGTGGGCAAAGAATTGGACACAAGCTAGTAATGTGCACTTGAAGTCCAGAAAGCAAACCACATCCTGGGCTGCATGAACAGGGGTGTGGTCAGCAGGCCAAGATTCTGTGCTTCTCTCTGATCTTGCAGGAGCCCACCTGGAGGGCTGCATCCAGCTCTGGGGTACCCAATGCAAGAAAATCATGGACCTGTTGGTCCAGAGGAGCCACAAAGATGGTCAGAGGGCTGGAGTACTCCTGTGAAGACAAGCTGAGAAAGTTGGGGCTGTTAAGCCCAGAGAAGAGAAGGCTCCAGGGAGACCTTGTTGTGGCCTTACTTAACAAAGTATAACCTTATATCAAAGATGGGCACAGACTATTTGCCAGGGCCTGTAGTAACAAAACAAGAGGAAATTTTTCACGAAGAGAGTGATGAGACACTGGAGCAGGTTGCCCAGAGCTGTAGGTACCTCTGCCCTGAAAGTGTTCAAGGTGGGGTTGGATGAGCAACCTGATCTAGTGAAAGTTGTTCCTGCCCATGGCATGGGGGCTGGAACTCCCTTCCAACCCAAACCATTCTATGATTCTGTGATTCTATGAGTAAAATTCTTTAATAAGACCTGATTACAAAGTAAAAGGTTGGTATCTGAAAGTTCCCTAACAAAAATGCGGGAGTCCTCATTCCATATAAACTTTGAATACTTCAATAATATTAACAAAGATGGCAGAAAAATGCATCTGAATAAATTATTTCCAAACAGTGTCTCATTCTGATGGAATATTTATGAACTTGTTGAAGGATATAATATATGGCAAATGGTAGTGTGATATGAGTAAACAAGTTACCAAAAGACCAAGCTGAGTGGGAGTTTATAGCATATCAACCAGTTCATGTACTTGTGTGCACATATTCTTATATTCTAATCCTGATATAAGTGGAAGAGAGCTCACTCCAGAGGCTACCTCAATTTAGATTAGTCATGATTTGTAAAGAGTATCATTAGAACTGCTATTATATGCTGCCTTTCAAGTCTGTGTGAAAGCAAAAGGTTCCTTAGCTAACATATTATAAACTACTTATTTAAGGCAATAAAAGGCAAACTTGGTGACAGGATTAGTTAACTGCATGTTTTACATAACATCCTACACAAATTAGCATCCCAGAGGCTGTTGAACTACTCTTGCTCTTATCAGGACCAAATTGAAATTTTGGTTTATGATGATTTGTAACCTTTGGGTTACAGTAGATGGATAAAAGCAAAGAAAGTGACTTTGTCCTGAAAAAAAAATGTATCAGTCTTCTGCAGATATTTGCTGATATTTGAGTGCACAAGTAATATGCATACATACATGTATAGATACATACAGGTAAATTTATTCGGGGCCACTAAAACTTACCAGCTAAAGTGATGGTCAAGTTAAATTTAGACAATATCGTAGCAGGAGACAGTAGTTCTTAAAATCCCTGACTCCTATAAATGTATTGAAAAGTTAACCAGTTACTGCTCCAGGGACCCAAAATTCTGCTTCTGCAACTGATCAAAATTACTGTAACTTTATCAGTGATGTACACTCAAGAGGATCTAGGATCCTAGTATTAAATACTTCACTGACTACTATGGTCATGTAACTCAATAAATACAGTAATAACATTGCTGATAACAGGCCACAGGTTCTGTACTGATTGTACAAACACTCAGTACTGAGTTCACTGAATTCATCCACAGCGTGAGAAGTCTGGTGTTTGTGTCCTCCTTAGTCTGCTGGTGATGATGTTAGTCACTTTTACCTCCTGTTTTGGACAGAAGATTCGGTTGTCTAGAAAGAAAGGAGCAGAGAAGATACAATTCTGGACATTATATACGACTCAGTACATTGTGGATTCTGTTCTCTACTTCAGGAAACCACCTATGTGTTTTGCACAAAAAAAATATTTTGATAAAAATATGCAAATGATAAAAGCCTGACAAACCTGCAATAGCTGTAGCTGATAACTGAAAAGACCATTCTGCATTGTAAGCACCCTCATATTCAAGATGTCATGGAAACCCATCATATGTGATGCAATGGTTATTTTGGAACAGATTGGATTATTTTTAACTAGGAATGAACATGAAAACTATATTGCCATGATTTCTGACTGCAGTCGAAGAAGAGCTGTAAAAGATACTGTGCAGGGTTAACCTTGACCAGCACCCATATGCCCACTCACTTGTCCCCCACGCTCCGTAAGACAGGAGGAGAAAATAAAATGAAGAGGGTTGTGACAAAGACAGGGAGGTTATATGCTTGCTACTGTCATGGAGTTTATTGCCAATTAAAATATATCTGAACGGTAAGAAGAATATTAACTAAAACACCACCTTCCCCTCGTCACCCTCTTCTTAGGCTCAACTTCACTCCT
Source organism: Oxyruncus cristatus (assembly GCA_013399855.1). Taxonomy (NCBI): domain Eukaryota; kingdom Metazoa; phylum Chordata; class Aves; order Passeriformes; family Cotingidae; genus Oxyruncus; species Oxyruncus cristatus. The sequence goes on from VXAY01003154.1 coordinate 727,662, forward strand.
TCATTCCTCCCTCTCCTACCTCCTCCTGAGTGGTGCAGGTGGGATAGGGAGTGACCAGTTGTGGTGGCTCTTTTCTGCTGTTCCTTCCTCTAAATTCCTTTCCTCTGGGCCAGTGAAGTTCCTTACCATGGGCTGGAGCCCTTCAGGATAAGTCTGCTATGGGCCACAGTTTCTTCAGGACATATCCAGCTCCTTCTCCCGCATGGGTTCCTCCATGGGCTGCAGTGCAGACATCTGCTCCACTGCTCCAGGGACTACAAGGAAATATCTCTTCCACCTCGGTCTACACAGGTTGCAGAGGAATTCCTGCTGGGTCACCTGGAGCACGTCCTTGCTTCCTTCCCCTCTCCTCTCACAGAATCACAGAATAAATTATATTGGAAAAGACCTCTCTGAGACCATCAAGTCCAACCTATGACCAAACACCGCCATGTCAACCAGACCACGGCACTGAGTGCCGCGTCCAGTCTTTCCCAGTCACCTCCAGGGATGGCGAGTCCATCACCTCAGCCTGTTCCAGTGTCTAATCACCCTCAGTGCTCTCAGGGCTGTCTCCCACACTGTTCCACTCACCATTCTGCCTTCCCTTACCCCACCTTTCCCAGAGGCACCACCATCGCGTCTGTGGGGCTCAGCTGTTCCCCATGGGGGGTTGGTTGGAGATGGCTGTAATTGTCTGTGTTCAGCATGTGGAAACCCTGGATGCTCCTCACAGGAGACCCCCTAGCATCCCCCCCATTGCCAAAATCTTGACACCTGCACACAATACAGGAAACTGTCACCTTCATTGTCTGTAAAATTGAAATTGCGATGTCTGTACCTCACTGAATTGAAGGAGTGTGAAAATAAAATGGTTTTGGATTCAGACCGGAAAAGTACCGTGATCAGGGAAAGGTTTTTTCCTACATAATAATATCCTCCATATTAAAAGAAAGTAAGAGAAAATATTTTCTTATTACTATCAATAGTTTCAGTAAATTATTGGAGAATCATTTTGTTCCCCTCTTTTATCTTGCTTTCTTTTAAGAGAGATGTTGTATTTTATGTTTATTGCTACAGACACCAGCAGTTTCACCTTGGTTCCTAAATTAATGGTGTGATGCTTCCATTTTCAGAATCATCAAGTCTGTGTAAGGGCAACCTTATCTCCTGAATGAAATGAAAACACAGGTTAAGTGAGTAATTTTAAAGGGGTCATTAAATACTTCCTTATACTTATATTGTAAATTAGTGAATAAAATTCTTCTGTAGTTTAGATGGTAATACACACTACATCTTCAAAATGAGCCACAGGTGAAAAAAATACAATTCTAAAAGCCCTGGGAAGACACTTTGGCACTATCTGAGAAAGATCTGAGTGCCAGTGAATCCTTCCAAATTAAATGAAAGCTCATGTGTTCAGCAGGGTCAAATGACCAAAAAAGACTCTTGTTATTAAAACAACATAAATGGTGCAGATGTAACAAAGATTCTCAAGTGTACCCGCACAAGAAATAAAGTTGTAGAACTGTATCTCATTTATAACTTTCTATCTTCTTTCTTTAACTGGTTTGTTGTTAATAATGTCAGATTATTTGGGGGAAAAATTTTTCATATTTTATTTTTTCTTTTACCTACAGCTGTAGAAGTTACTCAGACTTCTAAAACAGACTTGCCATTTGAAGTGTAATGGAATTTCCAGGCATATACTGTTTTTTCCTTTTTTTTTTTTAATTTATTTACATTAAGTCAATGTATTTTTTAAATTTAAATGGGGTAGAAATGGGTAACCATGAATTTTTTGTAGTGGACTTTACAGATTGTAACTGGATTATGTGATTTTTCTTTTCAGAATCCACCTGTGCTAGATTTCTTTTTCCAAAACTTTTACAGTTTTATGGAAAATTTCTTTATCATGATATTACTTTGTTAGAGTATTCATTATTTTTATATCATATTTTCATCATTAGATTATAAAAATATTTCATTTAAAAGTGATGGAAAAATAAATCTTTCCATAGATTGAAAAGCCCAAAAATTATGAAAAAAATGAAATTCAGTCAATGACTTAAAGGCAACATTTCTGCAGCTTTTGGGGTGGGGCTAGCCAGCACATTATATACGTTATTCTTTACCTTCTGTTTGTACTCAGGAGGCTAAACCTATAAAACCACCAGTTCTTATTCCATCAGTAAAAGAAAGACATTGATAACATAGAGTGAGTCCCATGGGAGATGAGTGTGTGAGTGTATGGGTGTAAACAGATCAAAAGTGTTGGCTTGACTCAAAAGTCTTACTTTGAGAAAAGAAGGTTTAAGGGCAGGAATCTAGTCCCTATCTCCCACTATGTAAGGAGATGTTAGTTCTGTAGGATGTGAAGAAACGTTTGTCCCGGGAGTTCCCGCCAGAAGTGCAAGAAGCACTATCAAAAATTGCAACAAGAGAGATACCATTGTCATTAAAAATCAGATAAATTTTTTAAAAATCACACTGAGAGGTTAAGCATTGGGGCAAGTCACCTAGAAAGGTCATACGATCTCCATCTTTGGCAGTTGTCAGAATTGGATGAAGAAAGACCCCGATCAATCCAGTCTGACTTTGAAATTAACCCTTCTGTGAGTTCAGACTGGACCAGACAACTTTCTGAGAACCCTTCCAACCTCAACTGTTTTAAGTTTCTACATTATGTACCATTGCTGAAATGATATTATCATAAATGCCATCATATTGTCTCATGGTAACTTGAGATCCAATGAAATATAGTAACAGAGGACTAGGAGTTACTGAGATCAGCATCTTCTCATAAATATCAAGATCAGTCTTCTAACTAGAAGCATGTCCTAGACATGCTTATTAAAAAAAGCTTTTTTTGTCTTCTTATTTCAAGTCTGTTCTTTTAACAGTAAAATTGATCCTTTTCCTTTTATGCCAATAATGTTATTTCATTCTTGTCTGCTAGTTGAACTGCAATCCCACATGTAAGCTCCAAAACCATTCCTGCTGAGCTGAAATCATTTTGTGCGAGAGAAAAGCATACAGATTCTCAAAGTAACTCTGAGTGATCTGGAATATTTCTGCACCGTTGTATGGAAAGATAGAACCAGTGGGTCTGCACTGGCACCATCCAACAATCATAATCAGTCTTGCTTGTCATCAGTTAGTTAGAGAAGGAGCAGATGAATCCCGTAATCTGTGACATGTTACCACATCTCTTTCCCGCTGTCACTTTCAGATAAAGCACAGAACACCTACATGAAAAATTCACATTATTGGTCTCTATGACTTCTACTTGATGAATTTTATTACCTTCTTCCTGAATTACTTTAACACTTTTTTGTCATTTGCTAAGTTCTCTTTTCAGCTTGCGTGCCAAATTTTTTAATGAAAATATTAAATGCAGTTGAGGAACAGTCTGTGGTACTCCACTTACAAAGCTCTCCATCTTGTTCATCTTTCAGTACGACTATTATCTTCTGTCCTGAAGTGAAACCACTTTAGTCAGCTTATAAATCTGCCTTATCCATCTCAGCCTTCTTAAACTGCATCATATTCGTCTCCATTTTGATTTAATAATTTCATCTGAGGCCTCCTGTGAAATTAAGCTTGGACAAATTTGAGCTACTGTATGTCCTTTTCCCCAGAAAACTTGTCATATATTTTTTAGTCAGCTGGTTTCTTTGGAACGATTTACCCATTTTAAAATCAAGTTGTATTTTTTTGCCAACTTTCAAGTATATAAAATGAAAGATAAATGGAAGGCACTGTCACAGAAATTCAGTGAGATGCTGCTAAAACAGAAGCTGTACTCTTCTAAGAATATTCGTAGAAACATGTAGGATACTTTAAACCTTTAACACTGCTGGACCAAAATCAACAGTATTTTGGGAAAAGTGATCAAAACTATGATGATTAACAAGAAAAAGAATGTTAATCTATCATCTCAAATGTTCCACAACACTGTTCCAACCTTCCATAAAACAAAAGGGCTGTTCTGATGCAGGATAAAAAACATGCCTGTAAACTATATCTTGAGTCTTCCTACTCAGGTATTCTAAGATATTTTGGTTTCTGGTCTGAGAATTTGGATTCAAAATTTTCCTTTCAGTTTAGAAAATGCTCTTCTTGTTTCTAAGACACTAGAGTGGATTTTGCCTTCAAGATTAATCTAAATAATTAAAAGCATTAAATTAGAGTATGTGTTTAAAATTCTTTAAACTTTATGAATAGAAAAACAAACTGGAAATAAATTTCAGAATTCTAAAGGTGACTTTTTCAACATACTCTGTTTTGCATTGCTCCGAATGGTTGTGGACTAATAAATGATAAAATACAAGTACAATTTTAAGAATTAAACATTTTGTTCCACAGGACCAAAAATAGTAAATGAATAATCAATCTCTTCAGTATGTTTATTTATTTGCTTACATTTTAACATATTCTGTCCACAACTGGGTTTTTTTAGTTCTTATATGTTGACATATAAATAAATCCTAGAAAATGAAAAGGTAAATAAAATTCACCAGTTTTTCCTGGGACTGGAAAATGGACAACACATCCACTGCAAGCAGTGACTATCTGATCTTCATAAGCTTCATGTAAGACCCGTGCTTTGACATCTTCTGGTATCTGGTTATACTGTTTCAGAGGTTAAAGTCCCTGAAAAGTTAAGTAGCTCATCCACTGTCTTAATGTCAGATCTTACTGGTATCAAGGGCTACTCTGCCTTATGGGCTACAGCCATAATTGAAAGACAAGTGATTAAGTGTTTGGAACATCTCGGTTACTCACTGTTCTGGGCACAAACCAGAACCAGAAACTCAGGCTCATAAATCAAAAGGACCTGGAAAAGCTTTTTTTTTTTTTTTTTAAAGTTTCTTTACCATCCATGAATTTCAAAACTTATCCACACCATTTTACTATTTTTCTACATGTATAGCACACATTGCAAAATAAAAAGCCATCAAGATGTTGCTTTTATGCCCTTTGTGCTCCTACCAAAAGCTGTTTCAAATAGTTCAGTGTATTCTGAACAAACATATGATAAAGAAAAGCAGCTGGGCATACATACTGAAAGGTCTTGAAAAGATGCAAGGAAAAGTAATTTCTTTTTCCAATGATTGACAGTGAAATGTATTGCTTGCTTATTTTGCTGGCAATCCAAAGAACTCAGCGGGGAAAAAAAGAATGAGAATTATACCTTACCCTTGTCCCACTTGGTTTTGCTGCTCGATCGGAATATTATTTCCATTTTGAAAGCTTGTAAAAATTTATCCAAGAAATCAGTACTTTGTGTTTTAGGAGTAGAGTAATAGTCACAATACCAAGGAAAAGTCCAAGACTCCTGTTTTTCAGAACTGACTGCTACTAATTTCACTGTTGAAACTTTATGCGCAGCTACTGAATATTGTGGGTCTTTACCTGGGTACAAGAGTCCATCCAAGGCTTAGATATCTTAGTTCTAGATTTATCTATTAAATAAAGACTGAAGATAAGAATTTAATCATGTAGACTGATTTGATCGCTCACAAGGCTTGAAGCACCTTCTTTATACATTAAACAGAAAAAAACCACCGGGTATCCAAGTCCTAACTTATATTTCTCAGTCAGGTAATTGAAGTTAAGGCAGGTTTGTCCATATATCTCCTGTAACATCTAAAAATGCATTTTCCACAGTTTTCAGCACTGTTATTGCTAGTATATTGTAACAGTATAACTCTCTACCATAAGTAGATAAGAGATGGAGTGGTTTGGAGTGATTCATAAGGCACTGCAAAAACAAGCTTGAGGAGCCGTCATTAAAAAACATACTGTCATTGAAAATCTACTTCAAAAGGGACAACGATATATTCAACTTTCTGGACCCAGGAGTATTATCATGCGTATAATGCATTTTTCCCCTTATTCGTACAAAGACAAAAATTCAACCCAGATGAAGCCAACAAAGTTGCACATACTTTCAGAGAGAATGGGAAGATAGTATCTCCAGCTTCCAGTCAACCACAATGTGTTTTGTGTCTTTGTGTCTGCAGGAGGGTATCCATGACGAATAAAAAAAAGCAATGAGGAAGACAGACTAGTAGTTCATGGGTGTTTATATAGTCTGCTAGATGAAGGGGAAAAAAGTTGGATTAATATGATTTCAAAATGAAAGAAAAAGGGAGTTGAATTAGGACTTCAAAATTTTGAGTGTGAACACCATAAACAGAGATAGTAGGTAAAAAAAAAAAAAAAAAAATCTCACTGTGACTTTAGAAAAAAGTTAGGTCCCAAAAAATTTATTTTCAGATGAAATTATTTAACTAATTTGGTTTGCATTGACAAGCAACCTCAGAGCAATTGCCACCACATTTTTGAGTAGTATCTGACTCACTGAAGAGTGGTCTAACAACAGAAGTTATTAGAAGTTAACAGAAGTACAAGTAGTAATATTACCGTGTTTTAGAGCTTATTATACAATGGTTTTGACTTTAACACAGAGCCAAATGAGACAGACTGCTCTTTGCTTTTTGACTTGTTTTATTTTTCCTGGATGAATATTTTCCTGTGTTGAGTGAAGAGTTAGATGGAGGTTTTTCCCCTCTAAATAGTTTTTATTACAGTAATCAGTATGCCCACTGACCCTGGACACTGGAGTACTCTAGGTGCAGTGCAGTAACTGCAATCCTCAGCAGTTTCCAGGTTTTTAATATTTCTTGGGAAGCATCACTCAGTCCCTTCCTGAGGCACAGTCAAGCCTTTGGGTTTAGTGTTACACTCTTCAGCCTTGAAAGAAAAATTTTTTTGTCTTCCATGATAGAAATCCACATTTCTGTTTAAGTTTTACCACCTTTTCTTCCCTCCCACCCCCTCCAGTTTGTCAAAAAAAAAAGCATTCAACCTGCTTACTATCATTTTGTATGTTCCTCTAGACTTGGTGGAAGGAAGAGGCTATGAAAATGTATCTCAAAGTGGTCTATGTTCTGAAAGGCACAAATCCTGTAAATTGAGATAAAATATATGGCTTTTTTATCTGGCCATATAAAATCATACTCTTGGAGATCAGTAGTCTTTAAACTTTGCATTCATAATCTTTCAGAAACTTCCAGAGAAGATTTTAGGTGGAGATTAATACTGAATACATGCATATCACACTTGCTCTACCTAGGCTGCTTTTCCTTTCAAGAATCCTTTGGAGTTTGAATTATTGTGATGAGAATTATCAAGCTGAAAGAAACTCCCACCCCTGTTTTCTTACAATTGTTTCCTTCAGTTAAAAAGCAGTTATTTTTAAAGGTGACCTTTAAGTGACAACACTTCCAAGTGTTAAACACTAGTGGCAACTGTATTCCGGCAGAGAATTACTTGAATCATTAAATGTGATAAGTTCATGAACTTTATAAGCTAAATAAATCCTTCACATATGAAAACTTCAGAGATATAAGAGGCTGTTCAGGTGTAGGGGAAGGAATGCACTATGCAATGCAGCTTAGAAGAAGTTTACTCCTCTAGGGCCCAGGTCTGTATTGTTGGATCTACCAGGGAGGTCTCACCCCTGTGAATATGCACAGAGGCTTTATAGCAGTGGCTCCAAGTCCTTAGTTTTAATCAGGGTGGAGTCCTGCCTGTTAGAATATTAATAAATAATTGTAGGTGTCCTTCTCAAGATTAAAAAAACTCTATATTTCCGTGGTTTAAAAAAATATTCAAAACCCAATAATCTATTCCTACTATTAACTAATATCCCCTGGTTTATTTTAGCCAATAAACGGACCAAAATTGGTTGATTGAGATGTAAGTAGTGTTCAAATTTCCCATAGATTCCTTGGAAGTAAGTTCTCAATAGGTCTTCATGTCCCTTGTTTCACAGGTCAAGAACACAAGAATAAGTTTCTGGTTTCACCAATATTCCTCATGAAAAGCACTTGCAGCAAGCCCCCAGAAAACTTCAATTATCTAGTGACTGTTGAGCCAGGAGATTTTTACAGCAACTAGACAACTTTCTGAAACAAATCATCTTGTATTGGCCAACTAAACTGCTTTTAAGATCCAAAGCAAGAGGGCTAAAAAATCCCCTCCTAAAAGCCTATACAGGCAGCCAGTTCTTATCAAAGCCCCCAGAAGCCCAAAACCTTCCCTCCTAGTTATTGCAATTGTTCCATGTCTTAATTACCATATTTTTGACTGATAATGGATTTTTTCATGTCATGGTGAGATGTTTTTAATCCTATGCAAATATTCCTTTAAGTCATAAATAAGCAAAAATATTCCAGTTTGTGGCACCACAGACCAAAAAAGAAATTTAAAAAAAAAAAAAAGTAAAAAGTACTTTCAACCCAGGCAAACAAATAAAAGCGTTGGTAAAACAAGCCAAGCATGTTTTAATGAGAATACAGAACTTCTCATGCCATGTATCTGAAAGGAAATGTTCTCTCCTTGATGAAATAAAGTGTTTGAAGCTCATTGAAACTAAGAGAAATATTTCAAAAATACCAAAAGGCTATGATGGCTTCTTAATGAACTGCTTTAAAATTTTCGTTTTGCTATAGCTGACATTATGATTTCTTGTTGCTTAAAGCAAAACAAGATTTAAAGTATATGAATTTTTCACAGAGTGGATATTCATTTGATCAGTTTGGAATTATTGCCAGATCAAAAGTAGTTAAGATAATCTTTTTATTGCTCCTGTAGCAGAAAGTCTTATGTTTAATAGAAGCTTTTTAAATTGTATATCAGTAATTAGACTATGCTTGTAACTACTGCCAAGTTAATTCCTTTTGTTTTATTGAAACAAAATCACTCACTATTTCTCTTTGGTGTTTGATACTGTTATATGTTGTATTCGAAATAGCAACAAGTACAATACTTCCCAATTGTAACTTCCTTGGAAGGATCTGTAAAAGAGATAATGAAAAGTAAAATCAGAAATTGGTACATACTCAATCACTGTTGACAAGTATAAATTACTGCAGACAAATAATAGTGAAATGGATTTCTGACAAGACTATTAACTAATATGAATTTCTGCATTAATTACTATGTCTATAGGGTTCTACTCAGTACTTTTGGCTAATGTTATGTGTTTCTTACAGACAGCTCCACACACTTTAAAATTGCCAGTCCTACTTCAAAGATACACAATGGAATTTTTAAGCAGAAAAATTTTCTCAAAATATTGGAGATTCATTGTGGTCAAAACATTTTAGAAAAATATAGAAAATTTTCAACAATAAAGGTTTCACAGCTTAAGGCCAAAGATTTGGATTTAAATCAGAGACATTGTGCTATTACAGAGCATCCAATGAGGATTAAGGGAATTACGAATATTTTCTGTACAATGTCAAAATTTGGTTTCCTGTCTCAGTGATTATGATTGCAAAAGGTAAAGTGACATTGTGGGCAGCCTTGTAATCTAATAGTACAGAGACCTGGACGAGTGGGAACACAGGATACATGTAGAAGAGTACAGGCATGGTTTCAGAAGAGGTGGGTGCCTGCTCCTCCCTCTTCTCCCCGCTGTAAAAATATTCACCCATAAGCAGTTAAAAAAAAATACAGATGTGAAGCTTGGGAAACCTGTTTGTAGAGAAAGAAAGAAGGATAAAAATATAGAATCTAACGTGCAAAACTTTGAATGTAAAGGTAGTGGCAGACCACTGGAGAAAAAACAAGGCATAAAAGCACGTGAGAAAATGTACAAAAATAACCCCAGATGAATCAAAGGTGTATGAAAGAAAGACAGAAGGAAGGAAGAAGGAGCAAAGACTAAGAAACTACCAACATCAGTGTCCTATTCCTCAGGGTGAAGGACTTGAGAGAGGACTCCAAATGCTGACAACTCCACATAGACCCCAGCTGCCCCTGTCATCCCCAGGCTGAGGTTACAGAGATGAGGGCTCAGAGGAGCACTGAGAGTATCACCAGGAAAAAGATTGCAAACAATTTTAAATAAGCCTCTTTTTTTCAGTTATGATTTGTTTTATTCTTTCTTTTCTCATTTAATCTGGACCGCTCAAAATTCTCTGACTAAACTGTTAAGATTTCAGCTATACTGACAGTAAATGCTTGGCTTTATGTATTGTGTCTCCTTATCATCCATAATAATATTTTGAGGGTAAAAAGAGAAAGGAGCTTATTCGGTCATCACTCAGGATGTTGGAAAAGAGAGAAGAAAAGATTCAAGTATCATTTTCCTGTATGCAAGAGTTTCAGGTTGTTCTGGCCGATGAGCAGGTAAATATCCACGAGCAACAAAATATCTTGTTTCTGGTCTTTCTGTTTAATCAAAAAAGCCCTTCTGATTCCCACTGCTAAATCAGGAAGTTTATTTACACTAATAAATATATACAGTGGAGAAGAATGAAGAAATGAGAAACATTTTATTTTTTTAATCCTGTTATTAGTCAGAATTTGCAAAATGGGTTTAATCATTGTTTGAAGCTGGGGGACTGGGGCTTCAATCTTTTGTTGAATTTTAAAATGTTGAAAGCTATTATTAATTTCGTATTTTTTTGCTGAAATAAAATCCTTCATTATTGCTCCTTTGTGTTTAAAATTGGTATATTCAAATATATGTTAATGAGAAGCAATATAAACTGTTTCAAAACAACTTCAACAATTAGAATTGAAAACAGGCACAATAAAAACCTATAGATATCTAATTTGGCAACTACAAGGCTTCCTAATAGCTATTCACTTTTAATCATTCCCAGATAATAGCAAAATATTGCTCTCAGGCTTATGCATTATTCACCCACAATATTAATAACCTGATATGATTATGTGCTTCTTACACGTTAGTACCTTACACTTATCAGTCATAGCAGAAATCAAGTAGGGGAGTAAGACAGAGAAATACAGAGAGGTGAACTAAGAGAAAATATTCACTTTTTATTAACTAGATATAATTATTCTTCACAGCAAACAAATGTTGAGAAAATAATTTACACCCCTTGTGAGAGGGGAGAGTGAAACAGAAGTGATTAATAAAAAGAGACTATGATAAAAAGGCTTTAGCATCAGCATCTGTTTAACCAAGAGGAAGTGTGAGATGATGATTGTTGTGTGTTATTGTGCACGTGTTGAATCACTCTGTAACTTATTGCACAAGCCACCAGATCTGGCTTCAGCTTATTTCACAGAAGTTTTTCAGAGGTGCTGAGACTGACTCTAGTCTCATTTTCAGAAGCAGACATGAAGTATGCTCACTTAGAACTACCACGTTGTAAAACACCCCAAAACAAACGCTGCACATACTACACTGAGTGTGACCCATTTGTGAGTTTGCTGTCCTTTAACCAAGACTACATTTTGTACTATTAAAAATATTTAATAACGCTCAAAATATTAGCATTACTGAAGGCCATCATGAGAGATTGCATGAAACTGTCTTGTTTTACCCTGTAAAGATAATGACTTGTCAACCACAAAATTTGTATGACTTTTTGTATATTATATATGTACATACAATCTCATTGTCATCACAGGTAGCTCTCACAAGTAGGTTGCTGCTAATGGATGGGTACGTGTATTTTAGGATTGACAGGAAGTCATCCTTTAGGTGAGAGAGTAGTGGGAATGCACCCAGGTATAGACATATATAGAGAGAGATTGATAGATATGAAACAGCTGAGAGCTGAGGGGTCAGGATTAGAGGACAAGCCAAGGTAAAAAAGAGTGGTAAGGTATCTGCTACTGACTGCTTAAACAGGAAGAAAAGGCAGATAAAAACTGCTTCAGGTAGCTGGAGGAAGTCTCACATTGGCTGGCCCTTGTCCTTATGGGGGACTTGAACCACCCTGATATCTGCTGAAGGGGCAACATAGGGCACAAGCAAATGAAGTTTCAGGAGCATATCAATAACAGCTTCTGGACACAGGTCATTAAGGAACACTTGAGGGGACATGATCTATTGGAGTTTATAATTATAAACAAGATGAACTGTCTGGGAATGGAGAGTTCAGGTTGATAGCCTAGACTTCAGTGATCATGGGATGGTAGAGTTCAGGATACTGAAAGGGGGGAAAAAAGCAAAAAGAGTGATTGTAATCCTAAACTTCAGGAGACTGGTTTTGACTTGTTCAGGGACACATTTGGAAAAATCTCATAGAATGTGGTTTCATAGAGAAGAAGGGTCCAGGATCACCTCCTTGACACCCAAAGATGGTCCAACCCCACGCACAGCAAGCCTAAGGTGTTAGGATGCCTGTTTGCATGAACAAAGACACTCTCTGAGCACCTGAAGCTGAATGTGGTACAGGATATAAGCAGGTCAGTAAGAAGTGTTTCTGCAGGTTTATGTGTAGCGAAAGAAAGAAAAGTGTGGGCCTGCTGCTGAACAGCACATGGGAACTGGTGACGAAGGACACAGAAAACACACTCAATGCTTCATTTGTCTCAGTCTTTACCAGTAAGTAAAGAAATTCAGAAATATTAGGTTCAAGAAACCATACGTACCTTACACCCAAGGGAAAGCCTGGAGCAAGGAACATTTACCCTCAGTGAAGGATCAAGTTAAGGAACATTTAATCAATCTGAACATATACAGTCCCTGGGATCCAACAGGATGCTCCAACAAATGCTGTGGGAACTAGAGGTTAACACTGTAAGGCCACTGTCAATCATATTAGAAAGCTCTTGTCAACTGGGAAAAAAATGTCCTCTCTACCCTCTAGAATGGCAAGAAAGCAGATCCAGAGATCTACAGGACAGTCAGCTTCACCTTGATCCCTGGAGGAAATAATCCTGGAAAACATTTCCAAATGTTGGAAGGACAAGAAGGTGACTAGGTATAGTCAGTGTAGATTCATGAAGAGAAAATCATCTAACCACCTGATAACCTTCTACAACGAAATGACTAGCTCAGCTGACAAGGGAGTGGATGTTGTTAATCTTGACTTTAATAAGGCTTTTGACATCGTCTCCCATAATACCCTTATAGACAAACTGATAGAGTACGTGGCTAGGACTGTTCAACATTTTTTAGTGCATGTTAATATTGTACAGGGTTTAAAGTAGTTTAATTTGCAGGGGAAAATGATTTCTAAAGATTAAAGGGTTTATTATTTTTAACTTTGGTGGTTAATGGATCAATGGGCTGTTATTAATTCTTTTTGCAAAATGATCAAATAAAACCAAACCAGGTAGAATATCCTAAAATGCAACATTTCAGTTAGCTCAAAGCAGTTTTTATTTAGCAATTTCCTTTTATAAAAATATGTAATTTATCATTGCAACGGATAATGGGAAAATATCTGTTTAAATCACAAACATAATAGTCCAGAAATACCTTATCTAATTAGTTCTTCTATTGTTGCCATTAGGTATACAATAGAAACTAAAACACAGGACTGATTGCAGGGGAATTAAGTGACAGAGAATGGGTTTCTGATTTTCAGACTAGAATCCTATAGTTTGGATCACCCAGTTGATGATTTCTCAATTATTATTTTATCACATTTTCTTATTATAGCTCCTTAAAGACCACCTGAAGAGGTCCTTTCTGTAGAACAAGAACAATTAATCTGTCTCTCTGCTTATCTCCTGAAAAAATTCTCAACAACACAGGTTCTACTGACATTTTGAGACATTTTGTTCAATATCTAATTCTCATTAGGTACAAAAAGATGGTATTTAAATCTTTGCACTCACTGAGTATATCAAAGTGCTGTTTCAGTGTAATTCCTTCTTAGTACCAGTTGACAACTTAGTTAACAATTCTAGTCCAAACTTAATGAGCTGGCAGGGCCATGGTATTTAAGAGGGATCTTTAACTTTTGCTGTCCTTCAGAACTCATTTTAGGCCTGACGTTTATGTTTTAATGAGATATTCTACATTTCTGATTCCTGCTGAAGAGAGGTGTGACAAACAGTGGAGGTTTATTTTATTCTTCCTCTTGATCTAGACAATCTTCACAGGAAGAAAAAAATATTTGTTTGCCTTATGGTCGTTGACCATAGAAAACCTTTGGTTTGGTTGGTTTGGGGTTTTTTTAAACAAAATATTGTTAAAAGAAAATCTTAGTGAATATCATAGATGAAATAGAATAACTGAGGGCAATTAATGTAGTCTGTTTCCTGAATCACTCCAGGTTTTGTCACTATATAGGAATCTCTTCTTCCTTTATATGAAAGGCCAAGTAAATATAAGGGAAGACAAAAGCCTGTTGAAATCTTCCTCTTAAATTCATGTCTTAAGTGTATTTCTCCTTGAAGGCCACCCCTGACCCTAACCTCTGCAGCAACATCCATAAATTATTAAGTCTAAGCTTAAGAAATAACTGAAAACAGTTTGTAAATCTGGGAAAGGGAAATAGAAACCCCTTGTGGTTCCTATGGAAATGCAATAACTGTTAACCACATGCAATACTTAATATCAGTGCACCATAAAAGAGCAACATCCCTTACGACCTGGAATTTCAAAGCTGCTGAAGCAATCTAGGACCCATATATTTCATTGTCATTTGATAAAATACGGTCTCAGCCACAATTCCCAGTTCACCTCAAGGAAAGGTTGGACACATAATTTTATAAAATGCTTGCAAATTGCCAGTTTTGACCTTTAGTACCATCTTTCATTCATTCACCGAAGGTGTATTCTAGGCCCAGAGAATTTGGATTCATAGGCTCGCCAGTGTTTATTATAAACTATGAGAGAGAAGCTTTGGAAGCCAGAAAGACCTTAATGAGACAGCTTGAAAAAAAGAATATCTCACAAGAAGTTGGCAGTTGTTTCTGCCAGTTTGTGATCCTAATGAATTGTGCTCTCATCTACTTTATTAATTTATAATTACTTACTCTCCAAAAGTGTATCTTAAATCATCTCCCACATCATGTGCTAATTGAGATACAGATGACCAAAGCAAAGGCATTGAGGGGCAATGAATATTTCATCAGTGTAAGACTATTGTTTATTCCCCCCAAATGTTTCTGTGAAACTAGAAAGCATCTTTTCAAAAATATACAGAACAGAACTATAGGAGCCCTAGCTGTGAAACTCAGAGCAGATTTAAATGTTCTAAATTATAGTGCTTATGTGCAATTAAGAAGCAGATAAAAAAAAAAGAAAGAAAAAAAATCACTTTTCATGGCATAAGACCTAAAAAAAGCAGGTGCTCAGTAATCAGTCATGTCATCATTTTCTGTGACATTTCTGGGAATGGTAAAACATTTATAGCACAATATGATGGACTTCTCCCAGCTGGCAAACATGTGCCCAAACAGTCACTCCTCCTTCTTCTTCTCCCCAGGATGAGGAGGAGTATAAGGAAAAACTAGAGTGGGAAAACTCATGAGTTGAGATGGGTTGAGATGGGAAGATCTCTTAATGGTTTCCGTGGCAGGCAAAACAGGCTTGACTTAGGAATATTAACTTCCTGCCACACAGAATAAATATCAAATTATTCTTTTGGATGTTGGGAAACAAAAACAACAATAACAGAAGAAGCAAACGTTTACACATTTAGGGAAAACACATAATCCTCCTTCCCCAGGCTCGACTCCCTTCCTGCACTCCAGACCCCTCTTCCCAGAACAAGAGTATTGATAATATACTGAATGGTTTCTAACAGAGTATTACAGTCCAGGAAAGTTTATACTGTGCCTCAGCAACTCCTGTATTTGCCTGTAACAAATTTACACTTTTTCAGTTACCTTGTCATGGAGGGCCGAGGGGGTAAAAAACATCAAACAACCTGTGCCATGTGCTCTGGGATGACCCACCTTGAGCAGGGAGGTTGGACCAGATGTGAGTATCACCACAACATCACCAATCTATTGGGCTAATCCAAGAC
Source organism: Oxyruncus cristatus (assembly GCA_013399855.1). Lineage (NCBI taxonomy): Eukaryota > Metazoa > Chordata > Aves > Passeriformes > Cotingidae > Oxyruncus > Oxyruncus cristatus. Next base: position 743,408 of record VXAY01003154.1, read on the forward strand.
TTCCAGCACTCTCAGAAATTCCAGACAGAGCTGAGCAGGGCTCTCTGCATTCCTTCTCCTGCCTGAAGCTCTGATCACACAAGTACTCCAAGCTTGGTATCTTGTGCTCTGGATTCAAGAGCTGCAGCAGGCCTGTTCAGTGCCACAGGGACAAAATGCTGCCTTGGTAGGCTCAGTCTCTTCTCTTTTCTCTGCGCTGACAGTGTCCACACGACCTTCCTTGTCTCCCTCCTGAGCTGATAAATGCACAGTCATGTTTGCCAGCAGGCAGATTCCATCCAACAGAGTCTTACCCAAGAAAGCCTGTCAAGGATGTTCGCAAAGCAATCAGGTTCTGCAGACTGAAATCTTTCTTATCATTATTATTCAGCTTCCTTGAGTTTCAGCCATAAGATGTATATCTAATATTACATAGGTAATTACTTTAATGAATTTTCCTCATACTTTAGATATGAATACTCCTTTAATTGGAATACAGGATATATAACTGGAATACAGCATTTACATGTAGGTTTTTCAACTGAAAAAATAATATTTTTACTTCAAAATTAACCCAAAAATATCAATTTGGATAGGATTCAATTAATATATGAAAAAAATTATAATTTAAGCACTTCAGAATATCAAAGCATTCTCTTTCATCATTTTGTATTTGGACTCCTGAATTGTTAATGTTTTAAAAGCTGTAATTCACATTTCAACAATCTCTTCCTTCATTTTTTTCATATGGAACAGAAAAAACTTCATATTATTGATTCTCAAACAACTGAACATCCTGTTTGTACCAGATTTTAGAATCAGTCATGTAATTTTTGCACAAGTAATGGAGTAATATTGGAGGTGTTCTTCAAGCATGACTTCTGTCCTTATTTCTTCTGTAGATTTTACTCTTATTTGTTAACAGATGTACAAGCATGGCTACTTACCAATCAATTATTTCTATATATGAGGACTATGGTCTTATATCACAATGAACTCTCTGGAGAAGTTGGAAGGTGGCTCAGTGTTGTTCCTGTCCTACTCAGAAACAGTGTAGAAATATCATCAAGGCCATCTTGGATGATGTGTTAAGGCCGACCTTTAAAATAACAGTTGGCCTTTAAATTTGTCATTTAAAATAACAAAGGTACTCAGACAGATGTAAACAACAATATCCTCAACGAAGGTCTGGAAAAAGTGGAAGCACAAAGTCAAAATTTTAAGATGAGATGAAAAAGAAAGAACGCTTCTGAATGAAACAGAGACCTAGTATTATAGACCTACATAGAAGTATTACTAACCGTCCAGCACTATGAATTAGATGTTTTATCAAAAAAAATGACTGAATTAAAACAACTAGAATATTTATACAGAAACATAGAAGTTATTTTGAAATGATGTTTGGGCTGTGTAGGAAAAGTTATCTTGTAGATAATGTCTCTGCTTGGTCCAACTTTCAATGTTGTTTCTGGGTTATGATTGAGAGACAAAACATGTACCTGTTATTATTGAGGTGATCTGTGATCTACTGTATCCCAAGAAATATCAGGCAGATGAGGCAGTTTTTAATATGTGATTTGTACAGAGAGAAGGAATGGATGATAATGAAGGGTTTTAACTGTTTTAAGTTCTATTAGAAAACTCCTATAGCAGAAAAGTCTGTGGAGTAAATTATCAAAATTAATTAATCACCACTTTTGACTAAATAATCAAAAAACAAATGAAAACTTAAAGCAATATGTGCTTAAAGGCAAAATTATAAAATCCAAGGCTCACAATGGCACACAGCAATCAGGGATCAAGAACAACTAAACACTATCAAAGCACTGAAAGTAGGAGAAAGACCAAGGAAAAGATTCAGACATCCATCATTTAAATGGAAAATAACATATAACCCCCAAAAAGTCAAAGTGCTGATTCCTTATAAATCAGTCTTCACTAAAAAGGTCACCTACTGACGTACAGCTAACAGAGTCACCATCGGTGACAGCACTGAGTGAGAAAAGGAAAGGTTAGGTGGTGTGCAGGCAAAAGAAAGGTGTCACAACATATGCCTGGACTTCGTTGCTGCAGAAGTGGCTGATGAAATCTTAGATCCACCAAGGACAGTGCAGAAAGATGTGAAAAGAAATAGGAGCACATAATATTAGCTTTTATTTAGCTGAAAAGAGAGGAATCTTCTTCTGGGGGATAATTTAGACTTCTAGAACTACTTTGGTTAGATTTTTGGTTTTAAGCATAGAAGAAAATAGCACAGGTTAGTCAGAAATGTATTTGGATAGACCACTGTAAGTGACTTACTAACAAGTAGATGCTGAATTCATTGGTAAAGTATAATCAGAGAACAGTTATGGGTAGTTCACTATGAAAGTGGAGGATGCTATCAAATAGGGTTCTGTTGTGATTACTCCTGGGTACATTATAATTTCACTTCCCCCCCCACCTTAATCATCCGAAAGAGTGTATAGCTATTTTTTATATTTTCAGAACATAACAGACTGGGAATTTCTTATGTTAGAAGGCAGGACTGGAATTCCAAATTACCTCAGTAAATTGGAAAATAAATAGTTGGAATACATGAGGAGAACAATTAGTTAAATAGAATTTATATGGGAAAGGCTTGAAGACTCCAATTCAGTTACAAATGGAACAAACACAGAAAGTGTTTCAGACCTGCACACCTCCCCAGATCTGTAAACCCTTGGTAAGTCATAGTCATACCCAAAACTTTTAAGACCTTATCAGGACTTTAATGTCAAGAAAGACTCATTTGCAGAGAATCTACAGAACAATATTGAGGATCTATGAACTTTCATAGAGATCATTAGAGAGCCTCAGTTTGAATAATTCAGGTATTGCATAGCATAGCACTGCAGTCTCAGGCCAAAATCAGAAGCTGTTTCTGGCCAAAATCAGTCCCTTATGGTGTAAAAAAAATGGAATATACTGTAACTTTTTCTGAGTGGGAAATTATGTCATTAGGAAATAAACTTGCTTACTAACTTCACCAGTAACACTTGCATTCTCACAAGTCTAATCAACATTTATAAAATAATCAGCTGTCTGGGGGGCTTTTCTTTTTTGAGCTTTGATAGTTAACCTCTCAGTATTCATCACTACTGAGAGAACAATAAAAAGGATAAAGAAAGAAAAATAGAGCATAAAAAAGCCCCAACAATGACTATTTCATCAGGTGTTATGAAAGACTAAAGTGAATATAAAAAAATTTATATACTTAGCCCTGAAACAGACAGTATGCCCCCACTTTCTATTTCAATTACTTAGCCTGACTGCCTCTCTCAAATGAAGGTTTGCTTAAACATATCAGAGTTCTCTTCTCAATTACTAAACTGTCATGTGTTCCTCTTCATCATGTTGTTGCTAATGAAAACAACAAAAAGGCCCATAGAGTTAATTATTCCCAGGTTTTTATATATCATGGTTCATTATTTTGATAACTAAGAGGCTCTCAGAGCTTTTCAGAGCTTCACTTGTGGCTGAGAGTTTGAAAGATTTTCTTTTGTTTGGATAATTTCATGTCTATTACGGTGAAAGCTCACACTGGGGCCTTGCTTGGTCTTTTCCCTCTGTTCATCCATTTACTCCCTCATAATTCCAGGAATGTAATTATCTCTGAGACTTCTGTTCTTTTATTAAATCCAGTTCAGGTTGGTCTGATGGAGATGGGTTGTTACAGGCACAGAAAGCAAGACTATGTAAAGCTTGCTGCCATAGAAAATTACACTGTCTGTTTTACACACACACACACATATATATATGTACAAAATAAAAAATAGTGTAGGATTTTGCAAAACTGCTTTATTTTACACTAATCAATTGTCAGGAATTTGGGTCTGATTTCTATCACTTCTTCAAATAACAATTTATATTTTTATCTTCCACAGCACACTGTGCCAGTAGTGTCAATATTTACAAGGAAATGGTGTGAAAGTACTATGTTAAAAAGAACTACGCTCTGCTTAACTTAAAACTTCAACTGGATAGTTTAGTTTATTGTAATAATTTGACATTGCAAATCTTAGATCTAATGAATATCAGTGTTATGTAAACTGGGCAGCTACACGACTACAAGTCCTTTGTGACAAATCAGTCTACAATATAAAATGATTGACAAAATGTTGAATTTCTTTCAAACACCTCCAGGTTATTCATGTTCCATAAACACCAAATCATGTTATCTGATCCCTTTTATACTGGGGTTGCTTTACTCAGAACACTCAAATAAGTTTTTTAATAGTTTTTGTATGGTACATACAAATGTATTATATTTGAGAGAACTCAGAAGTTACTAACACAAATAGAAGACTAACCTGTGCCTTAGCATATTTCTGGCTTTATAATATTACAAAAGAAAATTGAGGAAGTGTGTGTCTACTGCTAATGAGCAGTAATGGACTAATAAAATGTAGTTAATATAACAAGTCCACAAAATATTCATTTGTGTAGGCAATTGCTATGTAAAGTTAGGCAATAATGAAGAAAGTGTCACAGACAATTTTTTTTTAATTTATTTTCAGCTTTAATATTTTTCTGTTTGTATTTTTCTTACATTACACTGTATTGAATGACTGAAATGTGTAATATGAGATATGTAATGTATTATTGTGCAGAAATTGAATATCAGAGAAAATAAAACAGAGAAAACAAAAGTATCTTTTGCATTGCTAACCTACCAAACTTTAACTTTTCAGTGTGGTTATTACCTAATATTTTAGGTAGATCACATATAGTGAGGAGAATATATATTACCTTTGGACTTGAGATCTCCTGGGAGCCCTTTCCAGTGTTAAAAAAACAAGTATCTCCCTTCTAAGCAAGGGAGTCTTTAAGACTCCTTGTTGCATTTTTTTTTCTCTTGAAATTTATTTTATATCTTCAGCAACAAACTAATCATCATCTGGCTGAGACTTGATCATCTTGCTGTCAGCACTCAGTTTAAGCTGGACTTAAACTTTAGGAGTTTGAATTTGTTTTTAAAGGCTCCCATCAATGACTATTAACAACAAGGCATATTTACCAAATTGAGCTAATCTCCCAAGTAACCCCATATTAATTCCCACACAAAGAGAAGACACAGACTTATTTCTCAGTCATTATTTTGGTGACATGATCTGGGTATCTATAGATCTTCAAACCTTTGTCTTTTTCTTTTTTTTTTTTTTTTTCCTATTTGATAAAAATAACTCCTTGAACTGCAGCTCAGGTTAACTGAAACTGGAGTTTTAAATGGACCTTAGAAACTCTGGAAACTGCTGAGAGGCTCCAAACGGTTAAAATTATTTCATATTCTATATTCTCCTTCGGAAGTCAGAAAAGGCACCTCTGAATTTGCTTACAGAGGAATACACTATTGTTCCAGTTGCATAAAGTGCAGGCAATAAGTAACAAATGAGGATGACACAGTCCTCTCCAACAAAATCAGTATTCACGTTTGATTGCTTTGTCATCCCTAATCCCAACAGTCTTCTGCCTTGGAAATCAAAGGCCAAATCTATGCTTTTCCTCCCACAAAGCACTATGTATACACTGAGGAAAGAGGGGGAAAATAGTCAAGAATATTTAACGTCTGCAGGGCACTTTTCTCGTACCTTACACCACATCTGTGGTGTAAGATTGCATGTAATGAGGGAAAGGTGTGACATAAAAAAACAAAGTGCTTTTAAAGTGGAGAGAAAAGGACCTCTACTTCTGACCTCCATCGATCTTCATCAGTCTTCAATGACATCTGCAGGATATCACAGATTAATTGTAACATACTCCTTCAGAGATACCTGATGGACTCACAACCCCTTTAAAAAAGACCTCCAAGACTGGAGAGGGCTGAAAACAAGCATGTCAGTGCCATGGATTTCTCATGCTGTATAGTGGATTTCTGTCCACAACCTAACCTGGCTTCTCTGTCTTCCACTTGAAAAGTGGGCAACACTGACCTCCCTGACATCATCAAAATCTTACTCCATCATCTGCTCTGTGTAAATCGCAGCTGCACAATTCCTTTTCTCTTTGTACAGTGCTATCAAATCAATAATTCCAAACCTTTACCCAGCTCCCTGCACCTAGTGTAGAACTCACACATTCCTTCTACTTGATATAGGAAAACTTTAAAATCTTTCTCTCACTAAAACTTTGAGAATGAATCTGCTGGAGCTGCCCGGTCTGCTGGAGACAGGTTGTTCTCTCCCAGGCTATGGCCGAGGACTTGGACATCTCATCAAGGTGTTCATCATTGTCTCACAGTGAAAGCCTGTTCTGAAAGATTCATGCACACTCACTCACCAGCAGTAAGTGGTGATGGTCTCCTTTTCCAATTATGATACCTCACCTATCACAGACATATTCAACCAGTTTAACAGTTGTGACTTACCTAAATTTGTTAGTCAGTGATAGAACTGTGCATTAAACGTGCCTCATTCCTCCTCCTTTTTCTCTTGCTCTCTCTCACACAAACACTTAAAAGCCTATTAAGCAAACAACAATAATACACACATTTAGGAACTCCTGCTTATTGATCTGCTCTCTGAATATGTGCACATAAAAAACCCCTAATATATCTATAATTTTATCAATTCAGTTCTTAAAAATATATGCAGTAATGCTATGGAAAAAGGCATAAATGGCACACCAAAAATCTGTGATGAAGTTAAAATTTAATTAGTGTTAATCAAATTGTTGTCTTCCTATGAAGACCTTTATCCAGAATATATCAATGTTTAGGAATGTACAGGTTTAAAAATTTTTCAGTGTTCTTAAAAGTTTATATTCTGTTTATTATTGCAGAAGATAATTTGAAGGCAGTGGAGTACAGTCATGACAGTGCTGGGCAATGTTTTTAGGTTACAATGAAAAGAAATAGTTCAAGAACCTATTTTTTATTCTTTTGTACTAAGCCGTCTTCTGTCTGCCAAGAGCAGCACTGCCTTAGAAAAGAAACATGTCTGTGTCTGCTGGACCATGCAGAAATACCAAATGTGAATTCCTAGATTGAATTACAAAAGCCCTTTCTATTTTCCTCAGTATTTAGGGACCTTTTTTGTGGATTAGCTGTTCAGAGCTACACTAGTGACAAAACTAACTGCATAAAAATCTAACACTTAGGTGACTTTGATGAAGTTTCAATGCTTGGATATAATGGAATGAATGCAAACTCATATTTCATGAGATCATCAATAAAATTCTTCTCTGCCTGTCAAATAAAAATACAGCAAGCCTTATGATATGATGGTGGAATGCTTTGTGTCATTTTACAACAGCATTGTGTGTGACACCAGATAGGAAAGACAGGACTTTCTTTCTTTCCACAGTATTTCTAAAAAACCCGAAGTACAGGAAAAGATTTCTGGTTGGAATGAAAGCGGTTCCAAAGAAGAGCTGCACCTTTGTAGGAGATTTCTGAGGGATGAGTGGATTCACATTCATCATGGATTCACACCCCAGCCTTTTAAACAACCCCAGCATGGACTGAGTTTGCATATGCAAACTGAAATGTTATACAGTGTGATTGCTCCTTTCTATCATGTTTCCTCCCTTGATTTTGCTATAGTGAAACATTTTTAATGGCATTATGGAATTACAGGATGAAGTCTTATTATTCTTCAGTGTTGAGTTTTATAAAAAGATTTTAGCACAAAGTTTACACAAAAAAAGATACAAATGATTGAAATTCTTGAGCACTACCCTATCAGTAGGATGATTCTGCTCTAATTTCCCTCATTTACATTTTAACATTAAGGATTTTAGGCACCCAGTAAAAATAAGTTTGTTTATATAGTATTTTAAAAAGCTTCTAATTTTAAATAAATGTGTGCATTTTTCACCTGTAATGATAATCACTCCTAAAAGAAAATCACCAGCAAGGGTAATCACAAACTTGAAATTAAAATAACCAGTCACAATCACATTTTTTAAAAGACTAGTATGAAGAAATTGCTCTTGGCAGTTTATAAATAGTCTTTTTCTCTGGGAAAAAACCACACATTTTTGATTGGTGATACCTTCACTATGCTCATGCTTGCACAGCATAGCAACACACTTTGTGAAGGTGTATTTTTGCTGATGTGTGATATAAACAAACTATAAATGACCTCTGAGAAGCTGATTCTGGTTCTGATAACAGTCTGGTCATGGCAACAGGAAATATGAAAAGCTCAGCACCTGCCTATTTGCATCTTTTATAGCTCATATTTAACTCCTGATTAAACTATATGGTTGTCATGAGCAGACTGCTTTTCAATACGTTTTTAGTCTCTCTTGTTTCTCAGATCTTCTCAGAGTTGAAGTTGGTAGGTAGTCCTACAACACAACATCAAATTACATTTACATTCTGAAGCAGTTCATCAAATATATCTCAGCCCTTAACGACTGTGGTAGCACCTCTTGTAATGGGGAAAACACAGAAGAAAATCTGTCTATAAGTAGTGTTTTAGTGGCTGGAAGAGGAACAAAACAAACCTGATGATAATTCCTTCTTTGGAATGAGGAATACTGATGCATTTGTTGAATCCCAATGCAGCATCTAGCACAAGAGACAGTCAACTCTAGCTCTGTTTAGCTTAGGATATTTTGGTATTTACACATTTAAATGTGTTAATTATAATCAAGTAGCATATTTACATGGCTAAATTTAACTATTTTCATTAAAAAAAATCCTAAGAGATCTTACAAAACACTTGCAAAATACTGTGTAATTCTTTGAATGATAGAAATGAAAATTAGTCTGATGTCAAAAAAAAAAAACATAAAAAAGACTAAAAGTTGGTACAATCTGAAGTGCTAATATTTATTTTATGTGGTATGTGATGACTATGTAAGAACATTTGAACTTCTTAACTTTATCATGGTTTCTGACTATATGCCGCTTACACTATTTCACGTCCAATATTTAAAATAGAGGCTCTTTTGGTTTATAGACTGATTTGCACTTTTGATTCACACTGTAATTTTCTTACCTTCCCTGACTTTTTTCACATCCTGAGTTTTTCACAAGAAATGGGATGATTCACTTTAGGGACTCTTTGTGACTGCAAGAAGTAACATTTTAAACTCCTTTTGAATAGTTTTCCGACACAAATGAGTGCTGAAAGTGTACCAGGGGTTCAATTATGAAATAATATTTGACTTTATAAGGAATTACAAATTCTCCTTGGATTTACATATTCCTATTAGCTGCAGGTCCACTCAGACAGTCTTAGACATATGATTCTTGCTTTTTCCATGAGTACCTCCAGCACAAACTTGAAAGTCTAACCCAGAAAGTAACCTCATCTCATGATTTTCAGTCTTGAAAAATGTTTAACATAAATTTTAAAAATGAAGAGCATAAATCTTTGTTTGAGCCTTCAGAATCTACATTGTACCAGAGAAAATATAATCAGCTTGGTTTGCTTTAGCATAAAACAGCAGTGGCACTACCAAAAAGTAGTGGTCTTAAGGCATTTATTAAATCATTCTACCTCTTTTGGACAGCCAATCCAAATGTTAAGAATATTGTTCCAGCACATTTAAACCTCATAAAAATTGAAATTATATCAGACTATCTTTATATTTTTCATACTGGTTTTCAATTAAAAATATTTTGAGGATGCTGTATTGGATATTTTAGCTTTGATTTATTCTCCTATGCACATTTCTTGTTTTATTCTCCTGATACCAAACTGCTACAGTGACTCAGTGGAAAGAAGGTAGTGCCAAAACACTTTTCTAACAATGAAAAAGGGGTTGAAAAAAAAAAAAAATCCTGATTTTCACATCTCTAATTTACTATTTCCTTCAAGGTTTCTTCGAATGCATGTACTTCCATTTTGTTTCCTTTCATGGGAGTGAACATTTAAAATGAAATAAAATATTATTATTCAAGTCTATTCAAGATAATGAATAATAAATACCAAGAGCAAACCACTTTTAAGTGTTGAGATATTTGTGGCAATGTGAGTTGCATATATTTAATATCACTATGTATTTCAAAGTAGAACTGTGTTTTCCTATCTATTTTCTTCAAATCTATATATGAGTAGATATCATAGTCTTACTTCACAAAGGATGACAGTCCAGTGAGTCAAGGAAAAGTCTTCCGTAGTCTTTTGTGTATTTTATGTACACACACGATAAATTTGGTTTTCAGACAATAATTGCAGAATGAAAAAATTTGTATCTTTTTCTTCTTTTAAATATATGCTTTTAAGGACAGCGAGAAACATAACTAAGAACTTCCAAAGTTACAGTACTCAAGCCCACAAGGTCAAAAAATCTTACACAAGTGCCACTTCTGCACAGGGGCAAAGGACTAAGAAGTGTGTTAGAATTCAGACAACTAATCACAAGAAGCACAGAAAGGAAAAAAAAATGGAGGAGTAAACACAGGAAAAATAAAAAATCTTTCATTATAGCATAGTAGACCCTGACAGCCGAAGACAGACATATATAAAAGTCATAGACAAATATTGGGAGTACAAATACATTGTGTCTTCAAACCTCTAATTAACATTGTTTATATACATCTCTGCATTCAAACAAAAGTAATAATCACTGGACAAAAGGAGCTTATATTATCATGGTTGTGTGGAGCTAAATTGAACAATTTTCGTTTCCATTGATACTTCGTGCCATGTTTTACCTAGGATTTTTTTTAATCCAATTTTTTTTTACCCTTTATATTGTCAATTGTACACCACAAGAGCAAAAGTACTAAGTCAATGGTCCACAGAATGACATCTGGATGCAATCCAGCTGTTAAAAAAAAAAAAAAAATCAAATTACCTGGATGAGTTGATATCCTTATTGCAGAAAAGGACTTAATTTGTAGACAAAAGGCATGTGTGTCAATACTTTTTTATTTTATAAACTTTAGCAGGCATATTTTGAACTAGACCTCAGGGCAGCTCTGTCAACACAGACCATCTGAATACCTGATTCAATATATTAAGAAGATTTTATAAACATTATCATTCATCTTAAAATATTGAATTTCTTTTACCAATATTTAAAAAGAGAAAATGTGAAGCATCTGATCTGTGCAACAATTAGTCTTATTACAAAGAAAAAGTCTCCAAAGATTAACTATCACACTCGATATATTGCATTTATGAAACATTAAACTTTTTCTTTTGAAGTCACTCCATAAAAATACTTTAGATGGAAATAAACTGTAGAAATGCAGCCTAATCCTGAACTATATTGCTCTTTTAGCAATGCAAAGTAGAAGTATTTGAATTGTTAAACAAATTTTTTTCCAGCATTAGTATTCACCCATTTTCTGAGAATAGGTTATTTTCCAGTGGGAGATAATAGAGCTTTTTACTTTCATATACCATTCAATGTCAGAATACAGTGGAAAAATTTCAGCCATTCAGAATAGAGAAATGCCATGGAATTGTTGACCTATAACTACAAGCTGATTTCCTAGGACAAAGGTTCACTTTTCATTGTTTGAATAAAGGAACCTGACTTGCAAAACAGGCTGTTCCTCCTGCTCATGTGAAGGAAACACTTGGATTCAATGGCTCGGGGTAAAGAGAGGAGTCAGAAGACCCAAATTACATGTTTGAGATCAGCTACTTGGCTTTTCAAGATGAGCTTGTTACCATGAAAATAAGCAGCTGGCTGTGGCTCAGTGACATTGGTGGCCTCAGAGAAGAGCTACTGATGTAAAGCAGTTCTCAATACTTTTTGAGTCTATTGGAAAACTGTTCACATTGTGAGCTTACAAATCATAGAATCATAGGACATTAGGGGCTGGAACAGACTCAAAAAAACGTCTAGTCCCAACATCCCTACCATGGGCAGGGACACTTCCCACTAGATCTGGTTGCTCGAGGCCTTATCTAACCTTGCTTTGAACACTACCAGGGTTGGGGCATCCTGGACATCCTGTTCTAGTGTCTCACCACCCTCACAGGGAAGAATTTCTTTCTAATATCTAACCTAAATTTCCCCTCCTTCAATTTGTGCTTGTTCCCACTTGTCCTATCACTACATTTTCTGATTAAGAGTCCTTCTTCAGCTTCCCTGTAGGTCTCCTTCACATATGGAGGGTGCTATGAGGTCTCCACACAGTCTTCTCTTCTCCAGGCTAAATGTCTCCAACTTTCTCAGCTGGTCTTTGTCTGGGAAGTATTCCAATCCCCTTCTCAACTTCTTGGCCTCATCTGGGCTTGCTCCAACAGGTTCATGTCCTTCTAGTGCTGGGGACCCCAGAGCTGGAGGCAGCACTGCAGGTGGGGTCTCACCAGAGCAGAGTAGATGGGGAGAATCCCCTCCCTCCCCTGCTGCCCACACTGCTTGGGATGCAGCCCAGGACACGGCGGGGGGGGCTCTGGGCTGGGGCTCCCCAGGGCCGGGTTA
>VXAY01003154.1:755842-893803 GCA_013399855.1 Oxyruncus cristatus
AGAATCCCCTCCCTCCCCTGCTGCCCACACTGCTTGGGATGCAGCCCAGGACACGGCGGGGGTGGCTCTGGGCTGTGACTCCACATGGCTGAGTCATGTTTAGTTTTTCATCAGCCATCACCCCCCAAGTCTTTCTGCAGGGTAAAGGTGTCAGGGTTGAGCCTGCAAGATACATACCATCTTCAGCAGGGGCTTCAGAGTGGCAATGTCCTTTGATCAATACTGTTGTCTGTGTGGTAATGCAGGGTTTCTTTCTGCAGCAGCTGACTGCCTGGCATCAACAGGAAATGTGATAAACACATACTGTTTACAAAGTAAACGTTGCCTGCTCAAACTGCAGTCCACTAACTTTTGAAAATCAAACAAGTTCATATCAAAGTTGTGTCATATAAAATGTGGTTTAAGTTGTTTTCATTTCACTTTGTTCAAAACAAATCAGCCTTAGTGCTCAGATTTACTTTTAAAATGAACATATAATTCTTTTCAAAATCACAGACACATTATCAAATTCATCCAAAAAAATCCATTAGTGTTGCCTCTTTTGATATTAACTTTACTTAAAGATGAATTTGCTGTGACAGTTACTAATCATAATCAGTCTGACAGAATTAAGATTTAATTCTGTGCCCAATTTACATCTCAGGCTTACTTTCACTACAGAACTTCCACATTGTTCAAATCAAACTGTGTTACATTCTGAACATCAGTAGTATGTAACAGACACCTATATGCTTCAGGAGTAGAAGCTGCCCCACATAAGTACTTCAGCTTTATCTATATTATCATATGGGTTCATCAGTAGGAAATACATCTTATATTTTAAGAACAAACCCTCAAGATAATTTAGGAAAAAAAAAATATATATACTTGTGTATTGGGTGTAGGTTTCAAAGAGTCATCTGACAGCCCATGAACCCTGCATGAAAGCAGGGGGGTATTTCCTGAAGGCACATGCAGAACCTACACTGAAGGAGTCTCCTCATGGCAACCACAGCCTCCTGACAGTAATTGCAGCCCTTGGAGAGGATCCCATCCAGGAACAGCTTTTCTTCCAAGAACTGCAGCCCATGAAGGCCCTGTGCTGGGGAGTCTTTTCCTGAAGACTGTAGCTTGTGGAGAGGGCCCACACCTGAGCTGGGAAAAACTGTAAGGAAGAAGAGAGCAACTGCTGTTGGCTGACCAGATCCCCACCTGCTCCACTTGGATGGAAGGAGATAGAGGAGTTGTGGGCCAAGGAGTAAAGTTCAGCCTGAGAAGAAGTTTGGAGGGGAAGGTGATTTTAGCTTTTGTCTTTGTCTTTTTTTCTCACCATCCAACTGTACATTTAACAGGCAATAAATTGAACTCATTTTTCCAAGTTGAGCCTTGTCGGCCTGTGATGGTAACTGGTAAGTGAACACCCCAACTCAGCTCATACAGACAATATTTAGATAGGATGATTTCCTGATTCTACAAAGAAAACTATTTAAAAAGAGAAGCAACATATTTCTGTAACAGCAACATTAAATCAATCAATCAATCAATCAATCAATCAATAAATAAATGATTTTTGACAAGTGTCACATTCCCACATTCTTATAGCACCTGAGATGTTGGAAGCTCTTCCAAGCCTGGTCAGCTGTAGAGTTCTATAGTGTTTACATCTGCATTGCTTCCACTACATCTTAACAAGTAAATCCAAATAAGATCCCAAAAAATATTTCTACATGAAAAAAAAAAGCTGTAGTCCTAAAAGAAAAAAAAATAATTTACCTGAAATGAAAGGTAGCAGAATAATTTAAGAAAACAGTCTTTCTAAGGATGTATAATTGAAAACAAACCAATTCAAATTACTGGAAGCATACAAAAATAAAAGTATCATCAAAAGCCCAGGTATATTAAAAAATGGAAAATTATAGATAAAAAGAAACAGTTTCTCCCTTTCAATTCCACTGCAATTAGCTTCTCTTATTCACTCATTTTATTTATGTTTTATGCTGATCTTACAGAATAAATTGCAAATGAACACACTTCTGTATCGACAAGAGGTAACATTGGAATATGTAGGACTTATTTGTAAGCTTTAAGTAAGCTCTGTGTTTCAACACTTTCCTACATTTGGGTCATCTTCTACAGAGGAATTATCTATTTGACTAGTCTAAGTAAACATTATTTTAATAAAATAATTATAATATTTAACATAAAAGCCGCTTCACAGATAAATATTTTGTGTGTGTTTGAGTATGTGCAAATTGCACAAGAAAAAAGAATGCAAGACAGAATATCCATAAAAACCTCAGGAAAGACAGGACTGGGAGACCTTCAGGCCTGTGTGGTTGTGTTGTATTATAAGACAGCTTTTTTGAATGTTATGGCCTCCACTTCAAGAATAATTTTGAATTTTTCTGTTATTCTTGTCCATGACTTTCTGATTTGATAAAATCTGTAGAAATATTTCCTAAATTCTTCCTTCTACTGTCCAGACAGAACTTAGTTGTAATCCGTTTCTATCCACCTTTTTTTGTGGCAACATGACTTTGGTCTTCTTTCTCCTTGCAGTTTGCCTCACCATGCCCTGTTGAACACATACACAATACTCAAGATCTGCAGCAAATTGACTAATTCAAGCAGGCCCACCTGTTTTTCTTTTATTATATACACTTTTACTTCTCCTGGGGTTCCTTGAAGAAATTTTTTGTTTCAGTAGGAGTTAATTATTCTTGAAAACAGACAATCAAAACTCTGCAGGGTTCAAAATTAGGTCAATCACTGCTTAATACAAGACAATTAGCAATTCCCTCTCTGCTGAATATAACTCAAATGACACAACTAATGCTCACATTGGCTTTTGTTATGGATGTGAATTATTATTTTTCAGCAAGAAAAGGACTTTAGATTTCATTGCTGTTATTTTTAGAGAGTCAACGCTTTGTAAAATGTCCAGTTCTGTATAGTTAATTAGGAGAATAAAAACTGTTCTTTGGAAGGGAATCTTTTATCTAGACTTCAAAGATCTAACATTAAAAAGAAGACTTCAGAATTCAAAATACTGAGCAGTTGAAAAGGCTTTATTGTAAACTATAGGATTTGGACAAGTTTAAATTACATTTCAAATTTCTTTTTTATTCCCAATTTTATTTTCAGTTTATGTGTCACTGGGACAGATCTAAGCTTTTGACTAGCTCAGAGTGAGTACAGATATAAAAAGAAAAAAAAAAGAAAAAATACTAAGATCTGACATTTGATTCTACCAATATTTGCCTCCTTTCTCATGACCAACATTGTAAGAATGTTCAGAAAGTTGACCTGCAACAATCCTGTGTGAATCCCATAAGCCATATGGTTGTGGATGACAAAAAAAATGAGTCTTTAAAAAACATCACAGCCTGTTTTCTCAAAATTTCAGCAGGATAACTGCTGGCAAAAAAACTTTAAGTTCATTGCTTGCTGAGTTTTGTACATTCTATGGGTACATTGTGATGTCAAAGAGTAATGAAAATTAGTATTTCTGTTCCTTGCTTTCTTTCAAATAGATTTGCATGGTTAAAGCCCTGAAGAGAGCTCAACCCCATTCATGCTCTCCCACCAGGCCCGCCAAAGTGGGATGGGGGAGGGAATCAGAAGGGCAAGAGTGTGAAAAATCGTGGGTTGAAATAAAGACAGTTTTACAGGGAAAGCAAAAAAACATGCAAATAAGTAAATTAAAACAAGGAATTAATTCAATGCTTCCCAGGTGTTCAGTCACCTCCAGGAGAGCAGGGCCCCATCACAGGTAGTGGTGGCTTGGGAAGACAAACACCATCACTCCAAATATCCCCCCTTCTCTCTTTTTCCCCTGCCTTTATGTGCTGAGCATGATGTCATATGGTATGGAATATCCCTTTGGTTTGGAAAAACCCCTTTGGGGTTCAGCTGTCCTGGCTGTGTCTCATCCCAAATTCCTGCACACCCTGCAGCCTGCTCACTGGCAGGGCGGTGTGAGGAACAGAAAAAACCTTCCCTCTGTATTAGTGCTGCGTAGCAACAGCTAAAAAAATCCCTGTTTATCAACATTGTTTTGATCACTGATCCAAAACATAGCACCATATAAACCATTCTGAAGAAAATTAACTTTATGGCAGCTCAAACCAGGACAGAGATTTCAGATTGTCAATATACTGGAGACATTTACATCCACAAATCCCTTTCAAAGTGCTCAATCTGACAATGTACTTTGGGATTCTCTCCTTTAATGGAGTGAAAAATTGTGGGCAAGAGATTGGCACTTTTTGCCATACAATGACATCAGGGAAGATTTATTGTACAAATTTCCTAAGGGAAGTATAATTTTAATTAATTAGCAAATTATATTTTCCAGTTCAGGTTATTTGCAGCCAGAAGGAGAGAATATTTTACTATAGCATCTGAGTGCATTAAACATTCATTCATTCACTGTGACATAAAAGCCTGGTGAGATTAGAAGTATTATTACTCTCATTTTAGCGTAGGGAACATGTCACAACTGTCCTTGTCTCAACAAAATGCGTAATCCACATCAAAAACCATGTAAGACCACTTGGTATTACCCGCCTGTTAAAGGTTACCTACATTAAAGAATTTTGTTTGATTGTTGCTGCACTGAAAGGATTTACTCACTTAGACAAAGTTCAGGCTGGGGTACATTCCACCTTCCTGGGACAGATGAGCATTTCTTTGGTTCAAAAAGAAAAGATATGGCAACACTTGCTTAAAAATAGAGTTCTAGTGGAGTTCTCCTACACAAAAACTAGAAGTATGAGAAATAAATGGGAGGAACAATTACTCACCAACATTTTACAATGAGTGTGAAACAGAAATAGCAGAGTGCAAACTTACTATGAACATTAGAATAGTTTGTGCTGTTAGGGATGATTCATAATCAATCATTCAGTCATGGATTGTATATACTATGCATACTTTATATTGTAATTTTTATTGTAATATGACCATTATATGTTGTAATAACATAACCATCATGTCAACAAGTAACTTAAATGCCCTCTGGACTGAAAAGGCAGAAAAATGAGGAAAGCATCAGTATTATTTCCGTATAATGACATCACTCTTTTAAATGGGCTCAAAGAAACACTTAGAGAATTATGAACAACCCAGATGCCAATACTGGTAAATTGGTGGTTCATTTTATAACGAATAAAAGAAACAATCACCTGGGTTTTGCTCTCCTAAATCTTGGAGAGCATGAAGAATGATTTTTTTCTTATGCAGAATCACAAATGACACAAATGAAATTAGCAAGCAGGAAGTTCATAACAAAAAATAGCAATGTTTCTGGAGAGTTTTGCATCTCCTATCCTCAATTTGGCTACAGAAATTAAAAGTTTTTATTTGGCTGGACAAATTTGTACAGAATAATCTGTTTGGGATTACAGACACAGAAACTTCTGTGGAAGTATTGATAAACACTTCTATTCCTTTATTTTTCGTTACTGCTTAACAGATACTGCACTAGACCACTTTTTCATGGTAGAATTTTTACCATGAGAAAAATGTGTGCAGATTTAGAAATGTAAGAGTACTTAATTAAATTGGGACACCTTTTACTTATTAAGTGATATTTTTCCCTATTTGTTCAGTCTCTAAAATTATACAGTAACATTACCAACAAGTTCACTGATACTTTTTGGACAAAACCACTAATGTTGTACATTTCCATTCCCATTTTCCATAAACATCATTTACACAGTATGAATATATTGTATTAAAACCATGTATTCTGTTATGGATATATTGGTAGAGGGGCAGTTGCATTTTATCAAGGTAATTCAATCTTTAGGTTTTACTTTAGTGTACTTGAATCTTCTGTTTATAGAATTTAAATCTAGACCAACATCAATAGGCTATTTTCTGAATTAAATCAAACAAACTAAATCACCACATTTTTCACAAATTCCGGTGCTACGACAGAATTGTTTTCCTTTTTAATTGAACCTTTATATAGAGAGATGATAAGCATGGTAATTCACCATATTGAAGAAAAAACAAATGATATGGCTGGGTAGATCATCAGACTACTTGCACAGCTGGATATTTTTGCAGATAAAACAATTTTTCAAGAGGAACTATATTTCTAGGATTGGATGTACGTTTTTGCCATACTCTTTCACATAATTTATGTTTCTTCTAACAAAGCCTTTTTTACCATTTCTGTTTAAAAAATACATAAATTTAAAAACTTAATGGGGAAATTTTACAATGCAATATTTTTAGTCTTATCTCATGTATTCCAACATCACCCAAGATTATTACAATTACACCTCCAAAATCTGTTCAATATACAACGATGCCCCATAGAAACCAGTAGACTGGTAAAAACTGTAGGTAAGTTGATAGTAACCACAGAGATCTAACATTAATACCTCATATTAATGTCACATTCATTGGTTTTTTTTTTCTCTGCAAACTCTGCTGTAGCTCCACCTGCTTCCTTCCATTTTCTCTTATGCCTTTAATAATGCACATTGCTACTGTTTGTCTTGTCTGTTAAGGGTCGATAAGCTCTTTCAGAAACAGTGTCAATATTCAAGCATGACACTTGACTTAATTTAAGCTTGAACTTGTTTAGTCCTGCAGCAATCTGTTTTCCACGTCAGCATTCAAATTTATCTGTCTCCTTGTACAGTACATGGAAAAAGTAATAACTGAATGGATTTTCTATCATAACCCTTGGTCACCTGTAAAGAGGTCAGAAAATTACTCTCATCCTAATTTTGACAACTGCAGAAAGTGAAGAAAAAAATAATGTTAATTAAAACAATAAGCTTAATGGCACGGAAGAACATTTTCTTTCTACAACACATAGCACACCTGGAAGACACTTCATGTCTTTGAACAGCCAGCACCTCTCCCTCTACCAAAAAAAACCACCCAACAATACTGACCAGATTTCCTCAAAATAAATTCACCAAAGTAGATAGCTTCTGGGTTTATGTGGATTTATGAAAACCATTCTGCACACCTGGTACAATCTCCAGTCCTCATTCTGCAAAAATTTATGTAGTATTTATGTTGTGCTCACCAGTGGGTCTCACACTATCCAGTACACCCTCATTTTACACCTTCTCCCTCCCCATCCTTTGATATACACACTGAAATCAACCCTTCAGCCTATGGATCACCCCTGAAAAACGTCCATAAAATGTCCAGAGCCTGTTCAGCCCATGATTTGGGTTCCATCTCGGGAACCATTCGGATGAGTGCCCAGGACAGGAGAGATGCTGTGTTGTGTTGAGTTACTGAGTGCCAAAGTATGCCCAGCTTTGGTCACTGATGCACTTGCCTGGCTTCTTGCAAGGCTCATCCTCCCTCTATAGTACTTCCTGGAAGACACAATTCAGATCATGAGTTATAGGTAGGTATATTCTTTGCAAGTGAGTCCATAACTTTTTTTCAAATGGATTCTTTATTTATTGTTGCTTTTGCCCATGTTCAGGGGTGCTGTAGCCCCTTGTCCTCTCTTGCTAAAAACTGCAGTGATTTCTCAAAAAAATGCCTATAATTTTTGTTTGTTTGCCTAAAAAGGCAAGAGACTTATTACTATGGTCTATATTTAGAATGTTTTTGCTGAAAAGTTAATTTCTGACACAGCTTGTTTTTACTAAAAAAAATTACAATCTGTAAAAATAAGCAAACATATACCTTTTCTGCAAGGAAAAGCTCTCTAGCATGCTTTGAAATCATATGCAAGCAATCATTGTAAGCTGTTTACATTTCTGTTGGTCTATTATGATGGCTGTGTTCTTTGAGTTAGATTCCAGCTCTCTTGCTTGTGTTGTGATTTGATAACTTGAGGCCAAAACTCCTCAGGTTTTTTCCTTCAACTTGTTTTCCTCATGTTTCCTTCAACTTGTTTCTCTTTCTGGCCTTGTGATAGCAGAGGATATTTTGGTATATGATTCCCCTTTCCTCCAGTAAACTTGAGTTAGTAGATGTCAGACACTGGAATAAATTTACATTATATTTGTATAGTCTCTCATCTTATTCAAGGTCACTGAGGTATGAAACGAATCATATTATACTGCCTGTTTCCTTACTTCAGGCAGTTATCACTGAGAATAAGACTATCTTTCTGTCTGCATCCAGAGGGCAAGATAAACATAAGTGTGGTTCAAAAAGAAATTCATTTAGAGTTGACAAGAGTTTAAAGTTAGGGCTGGAGTTCTTATTTGCTCCTCTGGTTTCCTCCAGGGGAAAAAAAAAATTGGGTTACACTTTACTCAGGTTTCCAGCTCTCATTTTCTTTTCAAAAGTAACACATTTTCTTTTTGAAATTTCTCCTTGTCAGGTTGCTGCTGGTTGCAATAACCCCCTATGAAGAGAAAACCAGATATGATTAAAATGTCCCTTAGTGGGCTTGATGAAGACACGGTAATGGCAGCAATTTCCGTGCAATTGCCGTAAAATACCTGAGCACTTACAGAACACCTAAGTAGCTCTTAACTACTATAACTTTTAATCCACCTTATCTAATTGTACACATTCCTATTAAGAAACGTTCTTAACAGTTCTTACAAGAAGCCAAATTTTGCAGAAATAAATGCTGGAGGTTATGTAATACCTTATGAAAATTTAGTGCATTCTGCTAAACTATGTCTGTGTGCATGTGCACTTGTAAAGATCATCACTTGCAAAGATCATCACTTGCAAAAATAAACTTTTAAGCTTTCATAGAAAACAAAGTAAAAAAATTTATCCAGAGCTTGTGATAAAATAAATCCGATTGACTTTTTTGAACAGGACAGACACCAAATGTAGCTACTTTTAGCTGGTCAAGTCATTTGAGACAGGCATTTTCTATCAGTTATTCCTCTATATCTCTGAATCATACTGAAGAAAAAAATATTCTTATGTACATACTTTTGAAAAGAAATCTTCATTAAATATCACATCTGAACTACAGATTATATTACTCCTGTTTTTTTTTTATTAAGCCCTTGCAACAAGAACCGATAAATGTTGAAACAAAAGGCAGTGAAGAGCAGAAAGAACAATAGTTCAGCAGTTTAACTCTTTTATGTTGAATGTGTTTGTTTGTACATTCACTCAAGTTTTCTTTAAATGCATTCAACTGCAATTTTTCCATTGACTTTTGTAGGAGACAGATAAGAATTTCCAAGGGCAAAAGCTATTAAGTGCAACGTGTATTATTAATGTGTTTATGTCTCCCTTACCATATTTATTATAAGCACATTAATGAAAATGCCATGAATATTAGGTCTGATTTATAAGAACAGAGGACTGTTTACAGCCAGATTACTGCACACTGGAAATATTTTACTTAACTTAACTACATGCATTTGCAATTTATTAAGACACTTGTATCAATCCAAAGAAAAGTCTCTATTAATAAGATTGATGACTTAGAGGTTTACAGTGTTTTCTTCTGAACCTCGGCATCTAGGAGAAAAGATTGTTTAAATTTTTATTGAGAATTGATTTTTATACAGGGAATTTACCTAGTAATACAAATATACTCATAAGGTATGCCTTAACCAATGAGATAATAAATAGAATTTGTTGACATTAACATATACTCAGACAAAACACGTAGAGCACAAATCAGTGTTCTTGTAGGTACCACCTGATTTCTACATTTCTTATAGGAAACCACAGTCTTGCATGGATGCAAGGGATGTTTCAGGGCTTTATACATTTCTGAAAGGGTCTGGTATGAGCTTGCTCATAGAGTTTATTCACCACAGTCATGAGTACTGCTGTGCATTTGTTCACATCCACCACTCTTCCACCACAGCCGTATGTAGTTCATTCATCCATGCATGAAAAATAAGCATTTGAGGTACTTTTTACATTTTTTTTAGCCCATATTATTAATGCAAAGTCAACCAAATTTGATCATAAGCCTAGATGTTTCAACAAAAAAGGACACAAATCCACAATATATACATATACATATACTAAATAATTTCACATATATAAATACATAAATATGTGTACAAAAAACTAAACTTGCTATTAAATAGAAGTATAAGATGAAGTGGAAGCTAACTTGGCAGATGGAATAGATAGTCATTGTAAGACCCTTTCAAATAAAAAGATTCAATTCAATTCTAGTCTAGTCTAGCCTGAGTACTACCATTAGGTATCCAACTTTCAGGAAACTTTGGTTGACATCATAGAGGATGCAGCCCAAAGAGATGTGGGCTTACAGAGGTCTATTAAAATACAAGAGAATGAAATTACATTTACTAGGAGCCATTGCAGTTGTAAATCTATATCCATACTCTGCAGCTTTTAGTAGAATGTGTGTGAGTGTCAGGTGTACTTAGGTGTGAAATTAAATTGAGAGGAAAGAGTATTTTAGGTGAAAGTTTCCTGGAAGTTGCTGCAATGTATCAAATTTCCTCCTGAAATATCAGGCCAGATAAGTTGGTAGGGAGGGATCGGTGAATAAATGACCTTATGACCAAGACATATCGTTTTTCTTGAACTTATTTTAATGCTAACACTTGTTTTAATGACAACACATGATAATTTTTAATGATAACACAAACTAGATTGAAGTGGCTCTGCAGACCCTATGAGGGGCTGGTCAAATGTCTGTGATGAAGATTATGAAGCCCTGAAAGGATACAAGAAATTAGTTTTGTATGTTACTTAGGAGCTTATAAAAAGTGACTGGTGCTATAGGAGAGTTGAGAGATGAAAACAGCTGAAAAGAAGATTCTGACCCAACATTATGAAGGACCAGCAACACTAGAAACAGTAACAGAATCTCAGCTCCACTTCTGTGACACATGAAATCCGAGGAAATCTCACTCAACAGTGTCTTTATTTGTATTAGAGATACCTGTGGTTTGATGCAGCCTGTGTCACACTGTAGGTGACACAGCACCTCTTGCATTTTGGTGTAACGAGGTGTGCTGGGGTAGGTGACTGCCGAGACATCCACAGCGACACCCTTTCCCAGCTCCTGAGAACCGTCTGAAGAATGGATCCAAACTATACTTTTTAATTTGTGTCAGAAGTGCAACTTTTCTTCAGAGACTTTGAACAACAACGACTATTCTTGTTGAAATTTGTTAAATTCAAAGTAGTATTAAAAATGCAGATAATAACAAGAAAACAAAAACTTTTCCGAGTGAAGCTGAAATGATATCTACATATACAGGAACTGGTCTCAGAGGATTTCCAGTTTAGTATTAGTCTTCTGCCCAAACTTGCTTATTATAAGTCTTAGATCTTTACAATATTAAGTAAAATAGATAAGATTAGAACACCAGTACTTGAATTAATTTAACATGATATTGTGATCTGATCAGAGGCCCAATCTGTTATATTCATTATGTCAGGTGATTCTCATGTCATGGTTGTCGAAAATGAGCTATTAAACATTAAACATCTTAACCTGTGCATTAAAAAAGTAACATAATATTCAAAATCCTTTGTATTTTTTAAATGATACGAGGGAAAATTACTGACATGCAGAATTTTTTTACAATTGTCAAATAAGAAAACCTTATTTAAGGTAAGGTTTTAAATCTCATTTGAGGTTTAAAATCAGAAGACCGGATTTAGATTCCTTTTTTTAACAAGGAACTGGATAGTTTTCTGTAAAATTTCTGCATATCAGCAAAATGCCTCCTGACTTTATCGGCAATGATATCTACTTTAGGTGGCAGGAACACTCTAAGGGGGTTTGACTTTTCTCGGTAATTTTCTGAAACAAAATCAAAAATTCCCCAAAAGAATGTTTTCTCTCTTCAGAGAAAAGTAATATATTTTCTAGTTTGTTTCGTATTAATGTAGAACGGAAATACATTAGAAGATAAGGGGGCAGAAACTGCTTATACGTTTTGCTTGTTCTCAAAGAATTAGATGGCACAACGGCTACAAATGTGGCACTATGACTGAAAAATATGTTTCATAAATCTTCAGAGATACCACCAAAACTATATTTTGTAAGCTGATATCACGTATTCCTACATTTTAGCCTCATTAAATTACAGCTTAATGAAGAATTTTTTGCTGTTGCCATAGATGTAATTAGGAGATTGATTTTTTCAAACTCTTCACCTTGCTGCAAAGTGCCTGCAAGTTCTTTACACTTTCAGTGATAACATTACTATTCTCAAGAAATCAGTCACTTTGCATAGGTAAATACTTATTTTAAAAGCGGTTTAATCTATTAGACCTGCGGCTCCCAGACCACAGTCTGCAAACTGATCAGCATGCCAAAGAATATCATAGTGATCCTCAGATACTTCTGTACCCATATCATCTTCTACTGATCTAAAGACAGTTTAAAACTTATCTACATTAGAATTGTTCGCATTATTACTTTATGACTTTATATATTTTTGTTTCCATACTCCAAAGCTTATCAAGGCATGACATAGTGCATGTGATTGATTTGAGATTGCTGATTATGTTTTAAACAGACTTCTTAATCATCTTTGAACACTCAGGTCTGGTTTGGGAAACAAATAGATTCCAGCAGCCAAGTGATCTAATTTCTAAATCAGATTACTGCTTTTAGAGAGAAGAACATGTTGCTTTAAAAGCATGAACTTTGCTATCATGCACTTTTTAAATGATAGACTGCACTTGAAATCAATATATTTAGCATTAACTTTTTTTTTCCACAACAGACATAACTCTAGATTTTTTATAGAAACAATCCATATGATGGGCAAAACTCTTAACCCACATTTTATAGGAAATATGTTTTATCCTACTCTCCAGTATCCTTGATTTTTCCATAAAATAGAATCCTTAATTGTGTTTAATTAAGTGGGCAGAGTTCTGTTAAAGCCCCCACTCTCAAAGAACAAATCCTGGTGGATTATTAATAATTAAGCTAGGGAAACCAGGACTGAATGATGAACAACTACTGAGGGAGAGGGAATTTGCTTTACAAATTCCAGCAAAATGTGCATAAAAAGCTATGCTAATGAAAATGGAGAAGCTCTGTATGCCTGGTGGAGTGTGGTCATTCCATGAGTGTACAGAGCAAAGGAGGAGACAATGATTCCATACCAGATTCTTCTGTTTTTACAAGAAATGCTCAGACAACATCCTTAGCAGAGAGATGATGTTTCTTAGCTAAAGGGGAGTCATGGAGGGTCTGGAAGGGTTTAAAATGAAGCCACTGCTAAATTTTCTTTTCAATAAAGTTTTGTGAGAAAATTATCAGATCCACTTGAGATAACTGAACAGCTTAAAGCCTACACAGACACCGTCTCTTTGGTGATATTCTTGGGTCAGTTTATTAGATGTAGTTTTCAGATTTAAACTGCAGAAGAAGTGGGCTAGGTCAGTATCTATCTGCAGGTTAGTGTGATGCAAACATTAAGGGCAGCTGGAGAGAGCAGCAAACCAAAAATGAAACTGCACCAACCTCCAGAAACTGATGATTACAAAAATTTGAGGGAGAAAAAGTATCAACCCTGGAATACCACATACTGATATTCAAAAAACTGTTGTGCCAGTTTACTCAGTTTCAATGTCATGAAGTTATCAGATTTGTAAATGTTTTGTGTTGTTCTACAAGTACATGCTTTTATTAAAATAACTTACGTTGTTGTTTTATATTTCTCAAGAATAGCATAAAGTATTAGGAGCATATCAATGAAGATGGCAAAGATTTACATTTCAAATACCTACTTAACATTTTTGTGCATTGCAAGCATAACAACGTGTTCTGTTAACACCCACTTTGAATGAGTCTTTTGGGAGCCTGCATTATGTCCTTAGTAAAGAAAATAAAAAAAAACAGAAGTTTTTCCCTAACAGAAAGAACTGGGAATAAGGTGGAAAGAGCATGGCAAGAATCAAGGAAATGACCACTATGTCAAAGCCAATGGTTATGTACCTTGTGTGACACTTCACTTTTTACCTCTAGGGAAACCTGTGTGGACACAGCCTTTCAAACAGCCGTGCCTTGTTTGATTTAAGAGCGATGTTCATGGAGCAGGGAGAATTTGCCTGCAAAGAAGTGTTTTTCCAAGGCCTCTGTTGTACCTGGTACGTATGAGCTGTTACACCCTACAAAACTGATTGGGTCCAAAAAAATTTTCACCTATAAAGAACCTTAAAAGAAATAGAACTACACAGAATTGGACTCCTGCACTATAAGTCTTTGATTTATTACAGTTTTCTTTTAGGGTCCTTGCAGTGCTGTATCAATGGTCCTGATTTAGAGGTTTTATTCTGAAACTCATTTATTTATATTCCTCTGGAGGAGTACAACTCTTCAAGTCATAAAAGAGACACAAATGTTGATTTCCAAGGTCAAAATCAGTCTACCTACACAGCAGGGTCTCCTTTCTGTGACTAATTTCAAGAGATGATCAAATTCATGCAAGGGGAAAAAGGACAAAAAATTCTGAACAAACATAAGCCTCAGAATGAATCTATTACATCTGTGGAGCATGAGAAAAGGTTCATAATTATTCTCTTGACTGACAATGTCTGAGCTGTAAAAAGCTGAAGGGTAGGTCTGGAGAGAGGCACAAATGAGAAAACTTAGGAGGGGAAAGTTTTGCTAGTCTTTGTTTGAGCAGGTTGTGTTACAGCAATAAAAGTCAGTTTGGAAAATAAAAACTGACTGACTGTGTCATGCTGAACAGCCATTGAAGGTAACAAAGGAGCACAGATGTAAAGCCCTCTAAGCTGGATACTTTACCACTGGATTAACAGGGAAAAATGGTGCTTCCAAATGAAAGGACAAATTTGGGTTTAATTTTATTTTCTAAAAAGCTAAAAAATTATGATCCACACATGTGTGTTCAATTCAAATCCCAAAGTTCTGTGATAGAATAGCACATTGCCACAAAGCAGCGAAAATGCATTGTTCTGTAATTCCATGCATCCTAATCTCATTCAGTGAAAAAATTTACTATCTTTCCTGATGTATAAAACCAATCATACTGCAAATTTTGGCTGAACATAAGTATCAGATCACAAAAGTCATCAAATTACAATAGGCTGAATTTATTCAAGTCCATTTAAAGGGGCTTATGGTGGCCTATGAATGCAATGAAAATGTTAAATATCCATAAAATCTTCATTCTTTCTGAAATTTATGAAGACTTAAAACTACGGCCATCAGTTTTAAAAGGAGGAAAATAGTATGAATTGAAAAAAATATATTTACCAACACATTTAGAATAAAAAAGAATAGCTGAAATCCAGATTTTTACAGAGGCACAGATAAATAGAAAATTTAAGTTCTAATATGAAGACATTTTTGATAAGTATATTTTCTTTGTACTCAGATTACAGGAAAATAAAAAGTGGGTCGAAAGGGTGCTTCTTAGATACTCAAGACAGTAAATAACTGCTGGGATGCAGGTTATTGACCATAAACTACCATTCTAAAACAGTCTCTGCAGTCTTGACTTATTCACTTACCCTAGCAGCGTAAATATTTAAAATTATTCTTCAGTAGTGAAAGTGTGAATTAAAAGCTCCCTGCTGTGAACACTTAGTTGAGACCAGAAATATCTTGTCTTAAAATTTTCTTTTTTTTTTTTTTTTTGGGGGGGGGGTTAATGAGTCAAAAAGAAAACAAGTAAGCTTGAATCAAAGCAGCCATATATAATACTGGTGCTGAAAAAGAATGTTAAAGATATGCAATATACCCTTTTTTATCCTTTTAATGAGGGGAAAAGGATTGTTGTTAATACACTACATATCAGATCAAAGGTATCTGCAAGTTTCATTGCAATTAGCTTGTCTCTGTGATTCAGATTTACTTTCTTCATGATAGTGAAAGGTCATTAGGAAACTACATTTTGAAAACTCTGCCCGTACAAAAAATTTAGATGAAATTAATCCCAACATTATTACATATAAGGTCATAGGAAAAAAATCTTGAAATATGTACTTTTCCATTCTAAAATTAAATGTCATCCTTATTTTAAGATAGCATAGTACCTAGGATTATTTTTTTAAACCCTTGATAGCAGAAGTGTCATGAATTGGTAAAAAATGCAGCAGATTTGAAATGCTAATTAATAAACAATCCTAAACACATTTTGAAAGTGACCTCTCTGACATAAAAAGTACACGTTCCACAAGACCAGAAAAGTGTTCTTCAAAGAACCCTGGGTATTAAAGATGGGGCTTTGTGTAGAAGTCATCTAAAATTCTATCCAGTTTTGCTGCTTCATTTCTTACATCCTCTTTGCTTACCACTGTAACATGGACTTAGGTAATGCATTTATAGGGAGTCTTCAAACAAATAGGTCAGCTGTTCCTTGAATGATAATCTCTATATGAGAAAAAATGGTTTGGGTCACTGAATTGAGCATCCTGCTTATTATATATAAATGGCTCATATAGTCACCTGCAGATAAATCAACTACATTTTTAGCTGCCCCATCTTGTTTGAATTTCTCCAGTCTGTTCCAGATCCTCACTCCACCAACGGCTAAAAGCATCTTTTAATTTCCAAACTGAATTTATTCACTGCAAAAATTATGCTCTTTTGTTGTTGTGTCTGCATGTTTTCTTTGCTTCAAACATTTGCCATAATGATACATTCATATAGATCAGTGATATTCCGTTCAGCCTTTTTTTGTCAGACAAGGTAAGTTAGCCTAGGTTGTCTCCTCTCCATTTCTGACAATCATTATTATGACATTTTTGAAACCACATGGCTGTAGTATTCCAGCTTAATTTTATTTTTCTTGCAATAAATAACAAACTGATTATGAAAGCCACCCATGTCTTGGGCTGCATCCCAAGCAGGGGAGGGAGGGGATTCAGCCCCTCTGCTCTGCTCTGGTGACACCCCACCTGCAGTGCTGCCTCCAGCTCTGGGGTCCCAGCACAGGGGACCTGTTAGAGTGAGTCAAGAGGAGGCCACCAGCATGATCAGAGGGATGAAGCACCTTTTCTGTGAGGAAAGACCAAGAGAATTGAAATTGTTCAATCCTCAGAAGAGAAGGCTTTGGGATGACCTAATGGTGGCCTACCTGTACCTGAAGGGAGTCCACAGGAAAGATGGAGAGAGACTATTTACAAGGGCCTGTAGTGATAGGACAAAGGGGGAATGGCTTTAAACTGAAAGAAGGTAGACTTTGATTAGATATTAGGAAGGAATTCTTTACTGTGAGAGTGGCCCTGGCACAGTTTGCCCAGAGAAGCTGTGGATGCCCCATCCCTGGCAGTGTTCAAGGTGAGGTTGGATGGGGCTCTGAGCAACCTGGTCCAGTGGAAGTTGGAACAAAGTGATCTTTAAAGTCCCTTCCAACCCAGGCCATTCTATGATTCTGTGGTTCTATGATTCTATATTTTGAATGGGAATGAATCTCTAAATATTGTTAGTAATACACTCCTACCTGTAGTAAAAATATCAGTACAGGGTAATAAGGACCTATATCTTCAAAAATATCCTTCTTGGATTTTATTATCCTTTAAAAGGGAATGACAAAACCATGAGTGCCCTCTTGTATTAATATTTTATTAATGTAAGATTTTTTCCTATTTCTCAAATATATTTATTTCCTATGCAAGGAAAAAAACACAACAAAACTAACAAAAACTAAAATGGCATTGTAAAGCAGTTCTTCAGAATGGTTATGGATTATTTTCTTACAACCTAAAGAAGCTTCATGAGATGACACCAATTTTAATAACGATTTAGACTTTTTCTTATTTTAAGGCACTTGCTCACTTGTTGTGGCATCATGGAAGAAATGTTTCTTCTTTACTATAATATAGACAGAAAACACATCAAAACTACTTTTTTGTTAAATGGAGAGATATTCCTGAATGGTAATAATTTATGTAACACAGGTTTTATGTAGGTTTTTGTTGCTGACTGCATGCAAAAAGTATGTGCATGGAATAGGGGAGGTGTTACATTCCCACAGAAAATGAACTTGCCTTATAATTGCTGGCTAGAAAATGACCATCAAAACTGTCCTCAGATATGTAAAATACAGCTACCCCGTATTTGGCCAAAACCAAAAGGGAACAATATCTTCAGACAATGCAATATTTGAAACAGATCTGTCTAGTAAACATATTTTTTTTTGAAAACTGTTTTTCAATAGAAATATTTACATTTTTTAATGACAGTGCATTTATTCTACAGTCTATGAAAAATAAATTAAATCAGGCTCCCTGCATTCCTCTCTCAGTGTTCAAAGGTTTCTGCAGATTTTCATGTAAAGCCTCTGCATTGATTTCCTTTGTATTTATAAAGCTTAGAGGAAAACATTTCTGACAGGAGGAAAAGGAGGACGTGAAACAATTTGCCTCTGGTCTTTACATTCCCTCAATACCTGCTGGAATGGAAGAAACAGGAGATACTGCGTCAACATCCATTATATCTCCCAGCAGAATGTTATTAAAAAAACCCCCCAAACCAATAATATTCCCAACAGAGCACCCTACAACACACTCATACATTTTCATAAGCTAGTTTACATATTGCATGTGCCAGGTCTTGTTGATATAAACCACGGATGACTCACTTTATGTGGTGGTTTGTGATTCTCAACATTTTTCAGAGCTACAGTTTAAAAAATGTAATTCCAGCTTTGAATTCTCAGAAATATGTCTCACGGCATTCATCCTCATTTACTGAATATGGGATTAAAACTAAAGACAAAGAAATACTTGCATGGGAATGTGTCCATATTTTGCAAATAAATAATTAGGTAATAATATTCCCAAAGAATCTACATGTACAGGAGGATATTAAAAACTCTAGGACTAAACACAAAAAAGACAGATTTCCAGCAAGGTTAGATAGTTGTTTCAGTGCTTTTGGGAGCAATGTATGACAAACTTCATTTATGATTTGATACTTTTTTCCAGCATAAAATTATTTCCAGTTTTAGCAAAGAACTTTTCTTTTTTTCACAAAAATACTAGAAGAAAAAGAAAACACCTGTAGAAAAAGGGCATTTCAAACTGGCTTTGATAAGTGCCTAGAGATACAGTGAATTTTACAAAACCTATGACAAGTTTGGAAACCTCTAGTGAAGACCTACAAACCATCATAAAAGATAAGATGAACTGAGGTGATAAAGATCCCAGACAAGAACAGAAACAAATGTTGCCCTTAGAAATGCATGTCGGTACAGGGACTGAACAAGGTGATTATATCAAGGAGCATTTGAAAGTTGTCACTTTCAACATTTCCCGTAGCAGTTCTCAGCAAGATGGCTGCAGCTCAAACAAATTCAAAGAAATCATTTATCCTACCCTGAAAAAGTGATCTTTTCATGCTCTCTCTGTGCTCTGTGTCCCTCACGTGTTCCCAACGTATGGGCAGAATGCAAGCACTGCCTGAACTGCCCTGGCAACAATCCTTATTTTGAGAAATCACTGGATACACACGTCCTATTAGTCGCTCTCCAGCTATTACTGACTCACAATATGTGGGTGGAGAGTGGTCTTTGGCTGATCTAAACCCCCTCCTTTCTCTCAGAAGCACTAAAGGAAAGGAACCAGAATCTTTGAGTGTGAGAGAGCAATTGAACAACTTTGCCAACTGCAGCTCCACAGAAGAGAAAGCAGTGAGATGCAAAGCAGTGCCAGTTCAACCCCTTCAGAGATGAAAGTTATCTCAACGAAAGCTCCCGGTTAATGAACTCCAAAAAGCTGTTAACGGATGTAGGAGAATCAGCATGGTCATCTGGCATCTTCCTATAATATGAGAAATCTTCAATCAGCGTGAGCAAACTAATTTTTATTTCATACTCACATCAAAAGCAAAATGAAAGGACTCTGCAGCTGCTAATCCACAACTCTCTCAGAGCCTTTGCTAAGATCAGAGTAAATGATAGAAGCAGAGATTGTATTTACGAAGCAGTGCTGTGTTTTGTTTGTTTGTTTTAACTAAACACAAACACACGTTTATGCAGTACTGGCATCTTATCTGTAAAAAATTTGTTAAGAACTTTTTGAGTATAATGGGGAAAATGATCATTTCTACCACAGTTATTCATAACTTCCTTCTGTTCTCTGACACCAAAACAGAGACTGTTTCACTGTCAAGGTTTTGGCTAAACCATGACATTCACTGACTGGATGATTATGTTTTGATTTTTTTTTTCTCTTAAATTAAATGTCTTTTGAATAATCTATTCAACAAAGTAGGTTTTTGGGGTTTTTTTGGTAAAGTGTCTCCAGAGTTGCTACCACTTCTTCTCCTTAACAGCACCCCAGCTACCACAGTTGATTTTATAGGAAGCTACAATGTTACATAAAATTATTAGTGGTTTTACTAATGGTAAAGTGGAAAGTGGTTTGACTAATTACTATTCTATTTTATTCTAATGAGTTGGTTTACTAATTGGTGGGTTTACTTTGTGGACTATGAAGCTTCTCAATTGTAAAGTCATATCTTCTGCTAGCAAGCTGGTTCTGTGAGCAAAGCTAGAAATGCTTTAATCTCAAAAAAGAGAGGTGACATTCAACCTCCCTCTCAAATAAATAAGTATGCAACACCAACAAGGGAAAACAGTGTACTTTTTAGATTATTCAGAGGAATGAATTATCTCTTCTCAGTCAAAGGCAACATGCACAGAGACTGCCAAATATTTCATTTATTGCATACAAAACAGACAATGAGATTACTCGTGGTCATATGAAGTCACAGTAAGTAAAGTAAGTATGTCTTATGCAGCTGTGTTTTATTACATTATAAAGTTGAACTACCTACCTATCCTACAGTCATCTGTCTAGAACACCAAAACATTGTATTTCCTGAGATTGCATTGAATTATTATTTAATCTTTTTAAGCCATTAAACCAAATAATAGAACATCATAAAAGTTTACATTAAGAGTACTCTCTTCATATGTTTTTCTGTTTCAAAAAATCAATCACCTCCTTCAGATGTTCTACTTCACAAAACAAGCTTTCAGTAAGAGGTTTGTATGGACTAGGAAAAAAAAAAAAAAAAAAAAGAATGCACAGGGGTTATTCAATCTGTGCAGAACTTAGAGGGCTCCTTTTTGAGAAGGAACCGAGTAGACAGATGGGGTATGAGAGATCTCGTTGCAGGATGTGTCAAAGCTGACAACCATGGCATTTTGTCATCGACTCATTAATTCCTGCTACAAACTTTGTCCTTCAGTGTTCTTAAGAGACCTACCAGTACAACCAAATTTACTATGATGAACTATAGTTGCCTTTAGCTGAGAAAGTTATAATTTGCTACTAAATATTTTGTCAAGGAAGTGTCAGGTTCCTTTATTCTTTTAAAGGTGCATTTTTATTTGATGTTAAGAATTCATTTGATAAACCTGAAAGAGAGAAAAGAACTATTTTGAATACTTTGTCTTTTAAAACTGCTACTATGCCTACAGAGATTATCAAACTGCTTACCAGGATTTTTGTTGCTTAGTATGATTAAAGCACTGTAAAGCAAATATACTTGAATTTTGGTTCTCTTCAGAAAAGCAATGTATTTCAAATAAGGTGATTTAAACTGGTTAAATTTTAAGTCAATCAGCACGTGCCT
The DNA here is from genome assembly GCA_013399855.1 of Oxyruncus cristatus. Lineage (NCBI taxonomy): Eukaryota > Metazoa > Chordata > Aves > Passeriformes > Cotingidae > Oxyruncus > Oxyruncus cristatus. Next base: position 777,306 of record VXAY01003154.1, read on the forward strand.
TCAGTGCTTGCAATCAGACCTCCGTGTACATTTGAAGAAATTTTATATGCTCAACATGAAAAGCAGTGATGTATGAAAGTAAAGTGTTCAAGAAAGGACAACTCCTATCAACTTCTCCTCACCTTATTGGAATACAGAATAGAATATTGAATTTTTCAGAGATATTAGGGTTGGAAGAAAGCACTAGAAATCCCTTCCACATTCAAAATGCAATGTTACAGAACATCATATTGCAGTAGTGAAATCATTTTTTATCACTTCATGGCAAGCACTCTCTGCTCATGTCATATATTTAGCCTTGGCAATACCATTTATTATGAAACAAACTGCCTCTCAAGTGATTATTATTAAGTGTAGAAACTGCTCTAAGCATCCACAATTATCCTGGAAATAAGGATATGGCTTCTTATTTCTAAACACTAATATATTCTGTGATTTACATACTCTGATTTGTCTGTTTGTTTATCTAGTTTTAGATTACATGATACTTAGTTCATCTGTTGTTCTGTTGATTCCCTTCTTTAGTTTACAGCTAATTACATTAATATCTTGCATAAATAATTAGGTATTTCAGTGTCTATTTCTTCCATTGCTTCTCATTTCTTAAACACTTTGCTCATGACATATGGCCTTTGTCACATCTTCTATGCAATGCCTTCTGTCCTGTAGCATCCACACAGCCATCCTCTCTTGTATTACTTTCCCCTCCTACCTTTCTACCAGCTTTTCTCAAATATAACTTGCCTGTATTTATCAATTAGGTGTTAACAGTCCTTCAATAGCCCTCTGAGGGAAATGGGACCAAAACACTCAAAAATTCCTACAATATGCCTCAAAAAATCTGAAGAAATAATAGCAATGAAACCCAGTGTTACTTTCCGCTGATGGATCTATATATATCCTAATCTGTCGCCTTTTAGCTTCTGATTCTGTATTCTCTAACTTTATTTCTTTAATTTGTTTTCATTTTCTCCTCCCCACATATTTGTTCTCTATCTTTCTGGAATAAAAACCAAAATCAAACAGAATTTTAGGCAATTGCATGTGCTAGATCAGATCCTTGTAATTTAGCAAAGCTCTGACAAAATTTGCCATCTTCCAGTGAGTTAATATGAAGCTTAACCTTACTTTGTAAAACTTCCAGACTTTAGGCCCTAAAGGTGTGCTCTAGATCATAATCATCTAAAGAGGCACTGGAACCTACTATCTTATCATCTGCTACCGTCAATTGCTAGAAATGGAGTTTCCAAACCCAGAATTTTTTAATTGGATTCCCAAATATCAGGGTTGTTCTGCAGGCTGACAAATATTTCTAGCTACAGAAATGGAAGTCAGATATATGTAATTGTATTTATTCCTTTAAAGGCAAAAAATAAAAGCGTCCAGCCAAGTCACAGACCATGTGGCTGCGGGAACCTCACCTACTTTCCACCTCCTACATGACAGTCCACACCCCTTTCAGAACATTTCCAGAATACAGTGAAATTCAAAATACTTATAGGCAATAGTGAAAAGAGTCTTATTGAGCCCTCAACATTTTTAAGGGTTGAATAATTACAGCTTTTAGGGGACCAGTTCACGAGTCACAGCTGTTCTGTCGAATAAACTCCGGGCATGTTCAGAATTAGAGGGAAAAAATAAAGAAGAGAAATTCCAGGTCTCTGACAGCTCACTGACACTGATCCTTGATCAAGTGACTACCAGCCTCTCAGTGCTGAATATCTGCAGGAAAACACTAAGTATCACAAAGAAGATGTCATGTATCTGCTGTTTGTGTAAATGGAGTTTTCTGCTCCACCGGTACTTGCCGTAAGCCTTGGACTTCGTGAGTGCACTCTTTCAAAAAAGTAATTAAACATAAATTACTTCTGTCTCTCTCTCACTGGCATACACACAGAGTCTTATCCTTCGTGTTTAGTTGCTGACATGTCTTGGACCGCACACAGAGTGGCTTAAATGCAGATGCCTTGTCTCTCCATTTAGGGTGTAAATTTTAGAATGTATGCTTTCCCACAGAAAAGTTGAGTTATATGGGACAACAGGAGAGAATTTAATCATGCCAGCAGCTAGGGACAAGATTAATGCATTGGCAAAGTGATATTTAATGCTCCCAGTGGGAAATGTTAAATCTTCAGAGTTTTGTTTTAATGGTCTAAATCTTATTCTTTCACTAACTGCAAAGCACTGAACTTTTTGTTTACCTCAAGCTACAAAACAACTTTAACAGGCTTGTTATAAGTGGAACAACATGATCCAAGGTTTGTTTGGTTTTGCACTCATTAGGTCTGTAACTTGCAGAACAAAATGAGGAGAAACAAAGAGAATGGGCAGAAATAAACAAACAAACAAACAAACAAACAAAAGTAACCAAACTCATTCAGTGTTGTCACTTAACTAAAATGCTTCTCTAAGAGTAATTCCCAATGTTTCCTTGTAGATTCCTTGGAAAGCAAACTGTTCAAAACAGATGTGATCTTGGACTCAGCATTGCATTCTGAGAAGTCATGCGTTAGAACTGGCAAGGGTATCAGCATTTCTGATCCTGTGAGTTTAAACACAGATCCACAATTCTATTACTGTAACTTAATCTTATACAGGAAACTAAATACCTTGGTGAGTGCAACTCATCCCTTTTACTTTATGTTTCATGAGCTAATCCATTAAAAAATCATGGTTCAAATCATGATCCTATTTTTTGCAATTTTTTATGTTATTAGCCAACACTAAAAGAGGTAGTCATTTATAGTTCAGACTTTGTTTGAACTCCTAACAGTTTGAGGAAAACATTAAATCTGATTTAAATGATTGCACTGATGTGTATCAAATGATCATTTCTAATAAGTTATTTTACATTTCTCTTCGTTTAATTTAAAGTGAATCTTCATTCTTTTCATGGAAGCTAGAAAATCTGCGTGAACATTTTTTGTTTGGTTGGGGTTATTTTCTTTTTCTAGCTTAAATCTGTTTCTTTAATAGATTTTCCTTATTAGAAAGGGAATAAGTCAAGTAAGAACATTTATTACTCTGCATTCTTAGACAGTGCCATCAGTGTGGTTTATTTTTTGATTGTTACATCTTTTATTAGTGTTATCCATTTCTACTTTAACCTAACATAAGCTGAAGTTTCTACTTTTGTCTTTTTGTTCTATTTAATAAACTCATTATCTGTCTTTTACCAAAAGAGATTTTATATGTAGCAGTTGGAGAGGTTACAAGTTGTTTTAATTTGGTAGAAATTACAACAAATTAAAAGTTAAGTAACATTAGATCATTAGACATCTCAGTAACCTCCTGGAAGAATCTAAATGCTTATTTAATGCTTATTCCTTTCACTTCAAACATATTTATTTCAACAGAATATTTTCTGTGTATGATATGTATTACCTCTTAAGAAGTTTAATTCAAAATATTTGCAGCCCAAGTGAAGAGGCAGGATCTTGCATCACAGAATCAAAAGAGTATGTTAAAATTATATTTCATGTAGTATCTTTAAAAAAAAAATTCGAATGTTTGAAAACAGAAAGTAGTAACAACAGTTTTTTGTACCAAATATCTTATTTGTTTTCTGTTTGAGGATCTAGGTGTGCTACTTCAGGTTTTATAAGATTTTATGCAATACCATTAATAGTTAAAATGTTTAGGAAAGCATAATACCTAGAGTTAAGAGCTTGTCTTTTTTAACTGTCCCTCTGTTTTCCCATATTTATTTCTATCACCACATATATTATATACTATATTCTACTCACTCCAGACAGCTCAACCTTTAGTTCTTTCCCTTTCTTTGAAGGAGAGGGTACAAGAGATTTACAAATTGAGGAAAGCAGATGAAAAGTAACAGAAGTTCCTGGATGTGAAATCTGTGCCATAAAAAAATCCCAACCAACCAACCAACCAAAAAAAATCAACAAAAAACAACCCAGCACCAGACACTATCACTACACTGTTGGCTTTGCAAGTGCCTCCATCACAGTCACAAAGTAGTCCAGTGGTAGTATTGTAAGACCTCTTTTTTTTTTTTTTTTTTTTTTTTCCCACTAAATTTCCTAGGTTTTCAGGGCTTTGCATTCTGGTGACTCCCACCCTGGAGGAAAGCAGCCTTAAAGTGATAAAAGTGATAAAAGCAATAGAGGTGATAAAAATGATAAACACTGCTCCCATCTGGGCTCCCACTAACTACTCTGTCTTGGAAAGATTTATCAGTTGAAGCCTCCAGGTAGAAAATAAAGTGTGTTAATGCTAGTTTGGCCAGGGAATTACTCCTCAAAACATCTTAGCTCTATTCATAGCTGTGCTTTCAATTGCATGTGTAATTTAGAGCAAATTGCTGACAATCTCCATGTTCTTCCCCGCTCTAAAGCTAAAAGTTTGAATTCTCTCGATGTACAGCACTTTAAAGCTTTATGGGTTACAAATGTTATGTGATCAATTATTGCTAGAAAGTCAAAATCAAATGCATATTTATTGCATTTTTTTCCTTCCTGTTAATTTCATGTACGTATTTAAATTGGAATTCATAAACATATCTCTGTTTTACTCCAGTACTTGCTATAACCTACCTAAAAAGTCTGCAACGTGTTTCCAAGCAAAGAGCTTAGTACTCTTTTTTTTTTTTTTTTTAATGTACCAAATTCCATTTTGGCAAGCCAAGCTCAAGTACTTTCCACTCACAGAACAAAACCTAAATAGAAGAGTAGCAGCATCTGTAGAGGACACCTTCAGTGACTCATACAGAGTACACTGGCACACACACTAGAATGTCTCAACCCCAAACCCATTAAAACTGACATACTGGAGGATTTTTTCAATCTTTCTGAGATCATTTGACTAGATTTGAACTGATGTTATGCCCATGCACATACCAAATCTTCTACTAAGTGATTGTAAAATCTCTTAACAACATATATCAGTCAAATATTTTGAAAGGTTCTATTTACAGATAAAATTAATCACCTACAAACCTGATTAACAAGGTATTACTGTACCACATATGCTTTTCCTTTAACTTCACTGCAACCTAAAGATAACTAAGTGCTACAAGGGGTAAATTTGTCATTAAACATATCCAGCAGATCCTTTTCTCTTTGTATTTCTCAGACAGACTAAATAATTTTTTTTGGAGACATTCTGAAAGGTTTTACATTCAATGAGGGAGGAAAATTTGGTCTGTGGTCACTTGGAACTCTCACTCTTTCTGTGATTTTTTTTCTTATAAATACTAAATTTGTTTTTTCTCATTTTTTTCTTCTTCTATAAATCAGCAGAAAATCTCAATCTGGCAGAAAAAAACAAACTTTCTCTGCATTCTCTACGCACTTACAAATCTTATGTCTAAAATCTCATTGCTGAATAGAAAATGTACCAAGACAGTACAAGCTTTAGGAAAATGCATATTTTTGGTCTGAAGTTTTCCCTAAATTATTACTTTAAAAATACTAAATTAGAATGAAATTGGTTAGACTTTCAACATTAAACACATTAGAAACATGGACAAATTTCTTTCTAAATGGGAAACCAATGACTGAGTATTAACGTTCCCAAAATGGCCAGTACTTATACAAACATAATGTGGCATTTTATTTGTACCTCAGCAGTCTGCACAACTTTTAAAAAGAAATCCTAAGCTCACTCTAAGCAAAACTGCACGTTTCATTTATGTTCAAATTCTTCCCCCATGGGACAGGAAAATTTCCATGTTTTAAACTCAGAATATCCTCTAAAACATCACTGAAACCAGACGTAGTAATTCCATAGGCTCCTGTGTGGGTTAGATCAGGTCCAGAAGACAATAAGTACTGACTGAGTCAGCTACCAGCTGTTAATGTCATTTTCATGACAAGAGTTTTTAATCCTAAAGCTCTCTGTTCTTTATGGACTACATTCAGAAAGTAGTCCATGAACAACAAATATACTAAATGAATGGGTAAATGGGAAACACAAACACATTTTAAGGACTTCTCACCATCAGAGAACAAAATTCAGGAAAGCATTTCAATACTTTTCTACTCTGTAGTAAATAAAAGTTTATCTTTCCCTTTAAGAGTGGAGCTAATGTGCTTTTACCAATGATTCATTAGTTCTGCATCATGACATTGTAATTTAAACAGTTAACAGTGCGGTAGTAAAGCAACTAGAAGCAATTCTTTTTCAGGCTTTTATTAGTAAGTCTTTCCATGAACTTTATGTCATCTATAACAAACAAGGTATAAATAAGTGTTTAGACATCCTCAGTGAATTATTTTCCTTTGAATTTATTTGAAAGGCAATAACTTAGCTCATCTCACCTATTCTGGGAAGAAAAAATAAGGTAAGTGGTCATACTTTTCTAAGGTCACAGCCCTGAACGGTAAGATTGAATTATTTTCAGTTTATGTCAAAGACTCTAAAAAGTCATATAAACATAAGGTTATTTCAGTATTGTTTAAATGACACACTCTGATCTGTGTGTTTACATTTTGTAATGAAACCAGTGGGACATCACAGAGTTGAGTCCTAAGAATAACAAAAAAAGAAGACTAAAGTCAATATGAAGTTATAATCCAATAATAATTTCAGATGGAGACTGAGTCATTGTATAGCTCTTTTCCAAAGATTTCAAGGATTTGTTCTTTCTTTTTTCCTCTCTCATTGTAGTTATGGATAGGATGTTAGCTACTGACATATGGTCATTGGTACTATTTTACACCCCTTGTCACTGTAAGTGAATCTCCTCAGATGTATTCTCATGTGATGCACAAGGAATACATTATTTAAATGTTACAAAAGAAGGACTGTCTGTAAATGAATTTGAGTACATCCTCTCCATTAAACAGAAAAGGGCTCTTCCACTAACTTATATAAAATCAAATACTTTAATTTCATATGAAATCTAGTGACAAAATTTGCTATGGGTAATTGGCAAGTCAGGCTTCAAAGAATATTTTATTGTAAATATTCCAATATGCTCGTCATCATTGTGTTGGACAGAAGTAGCCACCAAAGTCTCTTGGCATCTGCATTCTGAATGTAAGACACCAAAACAATATGAGGACATGTAAAAAAATCACAACTCACAGGAACAGAATACTGGCAATCAAAGTGAGCCCTTCAGAACCACAGGTGCTATTTCTTCAATGTAATGTTTTCTGGTTCTAGAAGGTTCACTACCTCCACCAGCACAGAAAGAAAATATGCTTATTTGAACAAATACAGAGACATAAAAGACACAATTGTTAATACAGCTCTCCAAGGTTGTGTATCTTCTTGCTACCATGTGAAAAATCAGAGTTGCCTGATGCATTTCAAATAACTGAAATGTGAGACCCAGTAGAATTATTGAGAGAAGATTAGTGTGGGTTTTATTAATTTTTTTAATTAACGAAGTTTTAATAAAGTTTGTTGCAGACTTCTGTATTTTTAGTTAACCAGAGGAGTGTTTTCATGCAAGTTCTTTATCGGCACTTCACATCTCTATTAACACAGTTAGGACTATGCTGAAGGACAATGCCACAGTGTCATGACAAGAACAGAGCACCAGCTGTTTTATCTCATGGAATTTAATGTCCTTTCATCTTTTTCAAAATTTGCCAACCACCATGGCTTTATTAGTCTCACATTCAAGACAGCTGTCAAACAATATAGCCTGGTGGTGTTTATCGGGGCATGTTTTGACTGGTTCAAGTTTCTTTCTCTTTTCTCTACTGGGTCTGCAGCGACACTGTGTTTAGAGACAATGGTGTTCAAGCAGATGAAACTGTGCATGAGGCCATAACAACCTGATGGCCCAGGAGTAACCCATGGAAGTGTAAACATGCCTATTCCAGAAAAGAGTATCTGATACGTAGCAGCAGGGAAAACAGTCTAGATATGTAATGAGAAGGACTTGGAAGTCATAACTGGAGAAGAGGAACGCACGGTTTAATAACAAACTGTTTCTGCTGCCCCTATATCAGTGCTATGTAGATAAAGTCCTCAGAATGGTTTCTCTACTTCAAAATTGTCAAAGCAAGTTCGCATTCATTTATTTAACTGAATAGTCATGAACACTTTGGTTTTGCCTAAATTACAGCAAAAAGAATTGGCCTTTATGGAGTAAGGGAATAATTTAATCTATCTGGATATAGTTTTGGTTGGTTCACACCAGGTGCCCATCAAAGTCACTCCATCCCTCCCATCCACATCTGGACAAGGAAGAGAAAAGATAATGAAAGGCCCCTGGGTCAAGACAAGGGCAGGGGAAGATCATTCAGCAATCAGTGTCATGGGCTAAACAGACTTGGCTTGGGGAAATTAGTTTATTACAAATCATATCAGAGTAGTGTAATGAGAAATGAAACTAAATCTTAAAAACGTCTTTCTCCCACCCCACCCTCTTCCCAGGTTCAGTTTCACTCCCCATTTTCTCTATCTACTTCCCCACAGCATCGCAGGAGGATGCAGTCAGTTCATCACATGTTGTCTCTGTTGTTCCTTCCTTCTCAGGGGGTGGTCTGCTCACACTCTTTGGTATCCCTCCCACAAGAGACAGTCCCCCACAAACCCAAAGTGTGTTCTTCCCATGGGCTACAGTTCTTCAGTAACTGCTCCAGCCTAGCTCCCCTGGGGTCACAGGTCCTGCCAGGAACCTGCTCCAGCGTGGACTTTCCACAGAGGGTCACAGCCTCTTTTGGACATCCACCTGCTCCAGCATGGGGTCCTCCACAGGCTGCAGGTGGATCTGTGCTCCACCATGGACTTTCATGGGCTGCGGGGGCAGAGCTTCCACACCATGGGCTGCACCACAGGCTGCAGGGGAATCTCGGTCTTGAGCCCTTCCAGCCTCTCCTTCTCCACTGACCTTGTCTCTGCAGGGCTGTTCCTGTCACGTGTTCTTACTCCTCTCTCCAGCTGCAGTTTGTTTTGCAGGTTTTTCCCCTCTTTCCTAAATCTGTTATGCCAGGGGTGCTACCACCATCACTGTTGGGCTCAGCCTCGTCCAATGGTGGGTCCATTCTGGAACCAGCTGGAATTGTCTCTGCTGGACATGGGGGAAGCTTCCAGCACCTTCTCACAGAAGTCCCCCTGTAGCTCCCCACTACCAAAACCTGGCCACACAAAACCAATATGACAGATTAGTTTGGTACCATTTAGTTTAGTATAGTAAAGACTCCATCTAAGATGTTAAATAAGAGGAGTTTGTTAGAATTTGATTAATTTTTCGTAAGACATGAATACACAAAATGAAAACAAAGGGATTTAGGAGATGCTGAGATAATCTTTACACCAACAAAACTTCAAATTAAATCTGAGAGTTTTGCCAAAACAGTCCGTGGGATAACCACAAATTGAGATATGAGTTCTAAGCCATTTAAGGAAGATATAAACATAACTCTCTCTTTTTTTTCTCTTTCTTCTTTCACATGCATGCACACACATCCTTAAAGACATAGAAATGGGTCATACACCAATGTTGGTATAATTCTGAAATTTTTACTTCTCCAGTAAGGTCTTTGTTCCTTAGGAAGAATTTTCTCTTATATACTAAACAAACAAAGGTTTAAGATTTGTTAAGAACCACTGAATGGTCCCTAAAAACAACCACTGGATCAGATACTCTAATTACTCATTAGGAATCATCAAGGAACCAATGATGTTGTTGCAGATATTAAAGTAATTTCATTGTCTTTTTTTAATTACTATATTAAAAAATTAATGTTTAAGGACAATCTTTTATCTGCCATGTACAATTTAGTGTGTTGTAGTTAAATGAATAAAAAAAAATTGTTTTGACTGGTTTTAGTTATCTGTATTACCAGCTAATAAAAAGTATCTACAGACTTGTAGGCTTTAGGAATAAAGTTTCCAGTCTGATCATAAATGAGCAATGACAAAAATCTAAAGTTGCATTCATAACAATGAGACTTGAGACAATGTGACGGCTCCCCAAAGGAACCAAACACTGAGTTGTTTGGGCGTTGTTACCAGGGTGATTCCTGCTATCCTGAGCTGGCACTAAGGCAGACCTGATTCTCATTTCTTTCACTAAAACACAAACTCTCTAGGCATTCTTTCTTCTCAGTCATTCCTTTCAATCACTCTCCACTTCTGAACCTTTACCCAGCACACCTGATCTCATAGCTTACATTTAAGCTCCTACATCATCAGTGCAGCATGTTGCAGGCAAAAAAAAAAATCCTTCAGGCTGTGCAGCAAATATACCACCAGATAATCATCATTAATAAACAAGTAAAGCCCTTGGATGTAACGCATCTTCTTTCTGTATAAGTGCATGTAAGTTCAGTTAAGGAAAACGTGTGCCCCACTAGGCTTTCTTTGATTTTGACTGATGAGCACGGCTGGATTGAAGCTGGGAATCAGCTGGGATTCACTACCGTGTTTCTTCCCGGTTGATCTCAGCAGGGCACAGGCTGCAATTCAGAGCAAACAGTCTCAGAGAAAGTGCCAGTCAGTTGTGCCAGCTCAGCTGGCTACTGGAGCACATGACAGACTTCCTTGGGAAATAGGCCCAAATTAAACAAACAATCAAATAAGTTGTGAAAGACACAGAGAGTTATTTTTGCTTGCAGGAGTTCTCCAGCTCCATTGCCTTCTTGCCTTCTAAACCAGCAGGCGGAATCATTTCACTTTGGTATTTCCTCTGACAAAAATGCCTGTCCAGGAAAAAGGGGGCTGTTGCAGGGCTGGGGAAAAAACAGGGAGAGAGGGGAATCCAACCTTAATTTCAGAATATTTATCAGCTCATTTTCTTGGTTCTGTAATAAAGTGTAACTAGCAGGAAAAATGATGGTAGATACTTGTTATGACCAGCTCTAAAGAGAAATTTACATATAGGTAGGAGTTACTAGGCTGTTGGAGGTAGTAAAGTCTAATATCAGCAGGATATGTTAGCTGGGAAGAGAGTTTTTACTTGTCACATAGTCAATAAGATATCAAGGATGTTTTATTAGAAAGTGTGCATGTATAAAGAAATATTCCATGCTCAGGAATATCTTCTGTACCATTTCCTTTGTAAATTAGTAGGAATCTCTTACATTCAAAATATGTGTTAGTCCTTATTCACACTTATCACACTAGAAACAATATGAATATAATGATGATTTAGGCAAGTGAGAAGAAACCATCTAATTATGTATCATGTTAGATAGCGCTGAACCAACATATGCTCAAAGTAATAGGAGGGATTCTTTTTATTCTATTTTCAGTGACCCACTGCACCAGATGGTGCCCTGTAGCTCAGTTGCCCTTCTCTCTCACACTGCAGATGACAGAACTGATATTCTAAAAGGAAAAATCAGGAGAAACTTTCAGGCGGAACAAAACTGGGTTGGGGTGCTCTCTCCACCTCTCTGCTATTTGCAAATGACATTTCAAAAGTGTGCCTGAAGAAGGTGAGTGATCAGAAAACAACTTGTCCCAGAAAGCGCTTGTAGGGGACATTGCTACATGGTAGCGATTGCATCTCTTGTGCTTGGAGATGTAAGAGTGGGGCTGATACAGCCTTAGGCGCCTATTGCTTCAATCTCCTTCAAGGAGCCCTAGACACCTATAACAGAAAATGTAGTGCTGGATTTCTGTGCAGACATCCTACAACTGACGCGGTAAATCAATTTTTATTGCTGAGATAATCAGGTGTCACAACACTGTTGTGAGAACCAGATCTTAGAGAGTCCAAGAGCAGCAGAAGGATAGATGTGCATGGAAGAGAAAAAGAACTAGAGTTAAGTCGTTGCTTTGCTCTCAGTCTTGTGCACAAGCAGTCTTGTGTTACCCATTAGCCTCCAATGACAAAGTCTGATTAGCACATGTTAAACTGATCATGTGAAAGATCCAATATGTACCAACTATGTTAGAAAAAACAGCTGAAATAATTAATTATCTGCTTCTTGTTAATTTCTCTGTGTCATCTGCATCATTTCTAGGGACAGGAATAACTCCAAGGCAGCTTTGCTTTTTTTGTCATCCCCTTTCAGTTCTTGGAAAAATGATGTGTGATATATGGGGGAAATATGACAAATGTTGCTCCTGATCACTTGAGCCAGGCATGTTACCCAGAACAGATTTCAGCTGTTAAAGGTATTATTGCCAAGAAGAACAACATTTTAAGCGAATCTGATAAGACTTAAAAAGCATGTTAAACTATCATTAGACCCCAAAAGACATTCGAAGACTCCTCTCATCCTTTTTTAACTCATTTGTAAAGAAGAACTATGAATAGACAAAAAAGGGGCTAAGTCATTACTGTGACTTCCGTCTGCTTCCTTGAAACAGTGTCATAGGTCATTTGAGTAATGATGTTCAAAGGAAGCTAAAAACTGCAGAAAATACTAAAAAGCTAACAATAATCTATTTTATTGTTTCACACACAGTTATGCTACAAAATAATTATTTCTGTGTTTTAAGAAAAAGCAATCAATTCTATTTCTACATGGGACATATGTTTGTGATGCAGAATTTCATAAAATCATGGAATGGATAAGGTTTGGAAGGGACCACAGTGGGCTGTCTGGTCCAACCTCCCTGATCAAGCAGGGTCATCCCAGAGTACCTGGCACAGAACCTAGACCATGTCTCTCTCTTCCCCCTACCTCTCAGTGTATCTAGACAGAAGAGTGATTTTTTCATATGGAATAAATAATTTAAAAAGTGGTTTAGATAAGAAACAAAATGTACAATATTTTTCTTTGGTGCTATTGCAATCGGGACTGATCAGATGTCTTGAAATCTAGGGGATTTGTTCCTTCAAAGAAAAAGGTGTTCCTGCTTTACAGAATGATACAACTCTTCCCTGGATTGGAGAGATACGGAAGAAAATTTTCTATTATCACCTTGCATTGGACCCAACAGCGCTATTTTCACCTACAGTCCTTTTCAAAGGCAGCAAACACCCTGCTCAAGAGCTTTAGTCCCACAGCCCTAACACCTCTTCTAGGTAGAGGTAGACTTGCTATACAGTTAGCCCACACTCTATCTATTACAAATGACTCTCAAGCTCACCAAAGCTCCTTTTTTCATTTCTTTTGCCTGGTAATTTTAAGGTTTTATGTCTATGCATATAAATATACATCCCCAATATTAAGTAAGCATTCTGCTGGTTTATTTTTTTAAGGACGTGCATGAAAACAGTAACACCTGATAATGGCAAAGCATGATTTAGATCTAGGACGTAATGGTGAGAGGTATATTTACCAATTTTTTTACATATGTTACAGAAAGTCAGGCTGACCTTGTACAGGATTTTTTTGTTGTTGTTCACACTTTTATTATAAAATTATTCATATTACCAAAGAGTACAGTGAATAATTCAATAGTAAGTTATAAGATAAACTAAAAGTTTCTTTTCTGGGTGGATGGTGCATTTTCTGTGGTTGTACCTTTAACTCCTGTAAAAATAATAACATTGAAATAACTGAAATCAGGTCCTTTCTGTCACAGACATGCCACAATGCAGGTTACTTTAGAAAGTAAAAAGCAGTGCTGGGGAACACTAAAGGGTTGGTTAGATCTGTTCCCAGCTTTTGGTCTGAGCTCACTAACATACTCCCAGCCACAGCCCTGGAGCCAGCGTGGGCTGAGCACCATAGCTCTTTCTATTGAGGAGTTTGGGTATGGCCATGCTATTTTTGAGGATTAAGGAATTTAGCAGCATGAGCACAGACCACTCCAAACCACTCAGCTGTAGTCCCAGAGAGCAGTCCCAAGCAGTGCTTATTGGTACAGGCACAGCCTGAGCGAGCAATAATAACCATCTTTCTAAAACTGTAGTGTAAGGACAAAGAAAAGTAAATGCTCCACCTGGTACTGGGTAATTGTTATTTATGTCATAATAGACAAAATTAATGAGACTTTATATACTTGCACATTTCTGAGTAGAACAGGTCACAGAATACTGTGATCTTTCTCCTGAATTGTGTCACCTTATCTGTGTGTTATGTGAAAAAGTACCCTTGCTGGAGACAGCCCACCTGTGAAAGCCCATACACTATGCTGAAAAAACTTTTTTTACTGTTATGCATGAATCAGTAGTTGCAAATAATCTATTAGGAAAACAGAAAAAAGAAAAGGTCTTAGAAATCCACAGAACTGGCAAGTCTTTTTTTGGTTGTGAAGATCAGAACACAACTGTTGGCAAAACAGGACACCGTTGAAAATGAAAACAAAATGAAAGATCAGCTTTCATTAGCAAGCAACTTACCTACCAACAGAAAGTAATGTTGGCTACCACTGGCTACAATAATAATCTGCCAGGAGTTTATGGTCTGAGGGTTGAATTTCCTTTTCATCACTGTGTTTAAAAGTACCAAAAATTAAATCTTATGAATGAATCTCCAAACAATACTCCAGGGGGAAAAAAAGCACTCATCCTTACCACAGTAAAGTCATCAACTACCAAGTAAACAAACAAACAAACAAACAAAAAAAATCAGTAGCCTCCCTGAGGTCTTGTGCCCATCACTGGGGCTTGGGCAGCTTGTTCATTTAGGGGTTTTGGAAAATCTTGCCCTTAATCTTGGGAGATTTTTCATAGATGTGATTGTGTATCTCATAGTAATGAAGTCCTGTGCAACTGTAAGCAGCAGTTGTTTTCAGAAGTATTAAGTAATGGTATTGCTGTAAACAGCAGAAATGTTATATGATTTCCCCTTTCTTTTTTAGATGCCCCCCAACTACTTATAAAATATAAGCACAGAAGAGGACTTTGGGATAATGATCTGGGGCTGAAACAACCCCGACTTTTCCAAATGCTCTGTGGCCAATTCCAGTGACAAATAGAACAGATCCTGCAAACTGCCTCACACATATAATAGTTTTGAATTGCTGGTTGTGCTCACTTGCAGAGGTGAGAGATTCATTTTTCATCTAACCCTTAAGGACATAACTGCATTAGTCTCTCCCGCTCTAATCCAATCAGTGGCACTGTTCCTCTCCTGGGTAAATGGCCATGTAGTGCCACTCTCTATCATTATAAACAGGACTTATGAAAGTTCAGAATTCCTGTTTTCTTTAGTAACTTGTTTCACTGAGCCTTGGGAAGCCTGAGAAAGAAACGTATGTCAGGGATAGAAAGTTGTTTAAATGGAGATATTCTATCTTAATCTCAATTCCTAATTGTTTGCCTTAAAAACTCATAAAAGGAATAGAAACAGTCAAGTGTGATTACAATGTACAATAATTCACAACTAGAATTGGATAATATGTATTTTGGGTTGGCTTCTTAATGGTAACTCACTTTTCATCTCAGCTTCAGACAAGTGTGTCCATTCTTTGTTTAACTTCTCTTCACCATATGGAAGAGTAAAACTGTTCAGAAATAGTATTTGATACATGAAAAGCTACCCTTAAATGTATAGATGTGCATATTTATATAAGAATTATAAAAACATGTGTGTGTGTTTTATATACTTATATATATTTAAGACAGGTATATGGGAGATGATAGGCTTTTATTGCCTACTGCAACCTGTATAGCATGAAATAGTCTGAGCAAATTTACCTGTCAGATGCTGCTCACTCTTACCCAAATCTGTCAAAATGTCTTCTAGAAGTATTATAGAAGAAAAAAATGTCACTGAGGAGCAATCAAGGGAGAAATCTTACACAAGAACTGAAAAACCAAGTATAATGTGGTTTAATAGGTATATATATATATATGTATATGCTTATATATTTTGATAGGTAACAGATCTTTCATAATAGTTACTCAGTAAAATACCATAATAAAAGTTTGAATCCACACGTACTTCTGCAAAATATCCTGGTTTATGTAATTGTAACAATACATGCATTAATTAATTAAATTTTTGAATGCTATATATAACATAGGGAAAAATATTAGAATCATAGAATCATAAAATGTTTTGGTCAGAAAGGACCTTAAAGATCATCTCAACCCATGCCATGGGCAGTGTCACCTTCCACTAGACCAGGTTGCTCCAAGCCCTGTCCAACCTGGCCTTGAACATTTCCAGGGATGTGCCATCCACAGCTTCAGTGGGTAACGTGTTTCAGCGCCTCACCACCCTCACAGTAAAGAATTTCTTCCTAATACGTAATCTAAACCTGCCCTCTTTCATTTTGAAGCCATTCCCCTTGTCCTGTCACAATTTATTACTAAATTTATTTTTTTTTGCTTTCACCTGAAATTTAATTAAAGAGGTAGTTGCACATTCCATAAGTATGACCAGCAACTCTGAACCCAATTCTTATGTTTTCCTTTTTCTTTATGCTTTATAGTTTTAGTGTCATATATAAAGTAAAATAATTAGATCTTTGGAATAGTTATATCTCACTAATGCACCACATGATCAAATTATATGGAAAAAATACATATATTTTAAGGATCTTTAATGTGATCACATTCTTTCTGAAACTACTCTTCATAAATACTAGACTGTTGGTGCTTCACAGACACAAACGTGTGAAGGAAGTGACATTGGAAAAAACATTTATAAGTAACTATGGTAACCAGAGTTTCCTTCATATTGTAGTGTGTCAAACAGAATTTGCAGACTTCACCAGCCAGAGAATAGAACCAAAAAATAAGATGAAATCCAACAATTTCAGCTTTGACAGAAATGAACTATTAACAAATGGTTACAGAAGATTAGTTTAAGGTCACAGCTTTGGAATAAAATAGCATGTATTATATAAAATGATACACTTCCTTGTATGCTACAATTTAATACCATCAGTCACAGATATTTTCCACAGTGGAAAACAGTAATATATTTGTATATTTTGTTTCATTTCTGCTGAATAGTATAGTCTCACAAGGAACAATTTTGTTCTCTAAACAGAAAATTTCCCTAAAGAGCAAATCTTTCTTCTTCATTCATTTTCCTTAAGAACAACAATCTCCCCTTCTTCTGCCTTTAGCATTTGAAAGAAACCTCAAATTACATTTATATTTTCAAATACCTACTTTCATTTGTAGAGGCTATTCATGTTTCATAACAAGTGTGACCTACAACTGAAGGAAAGAGTATATTTTTATATAAAGTGAAGATGTATTTACATTAATTCTGATGGCTGACTTCAGTGAAAATAAACTTTCCTTTACTTATTTGCGACTCGAATATATTGTCCAACTTATCTATGGAGAAACCGTGAGAACACAAACAGAACAGAGGACCCTCAGAGTCATCAAAGTCCCTGATTAACTACATATCCCTAAAGAAATTACTTTATGAATTTACAAACTTACAAAATTACTTACACAAATTTACTTACTATTTCTTTTCAAGAAAATACCTCTCTGTACTCGGCCTCCTGGAACACTTATTTGGTTAATACTTGTAAAAGTAAAGAACCAAACATTGTTTTTGCAGTGCTAATGGGCTTATTCGTGCAATTCAGGAGATTAAACACAACGTTTAAACAAAAGCTGTTCTGCACCTCTTCTGTGACTGGAAATGTTAAGAAATCCCAGTTTTCCCTTATTCACAGCAGGAAAACAAAGCCCGAGCAAAGCTATACATACATTTTGTGCCATAGTCGTGCTCAAAGGTCTAATGCTTCTTTATGCAAAATTGGTAACTCATTAACCAAGCAGGACAAAAAGGCAGTTAAAAATTTTTGCACCTTCCTATTCTACTCTTTCTGGTTCTGTCATTGCCATTCGTAGTTCCACAGAAGCCATATTCCAGAAATGGCTTTGAAAGGATTCACATTCTTCACATTTTCTGCCCAGCATTATCCACTTAATAACTAAATAATGTATTAAAAGTAGAAATATATCCTGAAAACACTAGGTATAATTGAATCTTATTTTTAAGATTTTTTTTTTCTCGGTTGTAGTGAAATAATGAAAAAAAAAAGTTTGCTTTCAATTTCATTATACATTTCAGCTGTCTAAATGTCTTTAAGACAACCTTGCTATTACGTTATGCAGTATTTTTATGCTTCTGCAAACAAATGTACATTACAAGGAAAACCAGGTAAAGTCAAACCACACCGAAAAGAGAATTATAACAGTGAAAATGATTTCACCCCCCTTCATTGCTAAGCACATACACTCATATTTGCTTAACTTCTTGGAGGTGTAAAACCGAAAAATTGATTTGACTGCTTTTATTATCCAAAATGAAAGCATTGCCCATATATCTATTAAAAAAAAAAAAGTTATCAATCATCTTATATATGAAAAGACACAAGTGAGCTTCTGAAAGATAAGTGACCTCTGAGCTTTACTTATATTCCTTATGTACATGAAATAACATGCAAGGGAAGCAGTGCCTTTATAGTGTTTTGTTTTTTTTTTTTTAATATAAAAACATCTCTGACAAGATTCAGTGCAGCATTGTGGGTGCTTATTAAGAATTTACTAGTAATTAAATTTGATTATTGAATACATATTTTAATGAAGTTGGAAACTTAACAGTTAAGGGACTATGGAACATCATCTCAGAATACCTGATATTTTACATTTAAGGAAACTCTGAAATATGTATGTATATCCTTGCCAGAATAAGTAAAATACAGGAAGAACAAAATACAGCTTACATGATCAGAAAATGACAGTTATTAGGGTTTTTTATTCCAGGCAGAAATTAAATCACGTTCCTTTTTCTTTCTGGGAGTTATATGAGCAGTGTATTAATATATATATATGACTGAGTTTGAGAGGTCAAATAGAGTTACAAAGAAAATTGCTATAATATGCCAAAACAAATGGGCCTTCTTTTTGATGTAGTTCAAAGTATCTTGATAAATTCCATTATTTTCATCATTGACTTTGAGTTAATTGTTGCATATTTTCCCTTACGTGCCCCTCTGTTTTCCACCCTGTGTAATATAAGATTCTAGCTTACTGTTAAAACTTTCTAACAAAGGCTTTTTCCAAGGTTAGTTTTATTTCTGCAGTTTTGGGGAGGACATTACCACATGATATGAAATTCTTTTCCAATTGTCCTATTGGTAATTTTGCCATATATTTCAGCTTCTTCAGATAACTTTGGGGAATTTTGTCCTTGGTGTGCATGTTCTTTAAAACAACACGGAAAAAGGTCAAAACTTTATCAGTGATTAAAACCAGGTAAGAGAGAACTCAGTCTGCATATGAGTACTACTATGAATTTGAGGTTTATTTTCTTCTAGAGAGAATATTTAAGGACACTTCAGATGACAAAGTCCCTAAAGAATTTGTACGATCTCATTGTGAGGGACAAGAACATATAAGACACTTAAAAAAAGTGGCAATTTCACCTGAGGAACTCAAGACAGAACTCCTGGAAAAAACAACAGGTAGTTCTCAATCCATAATGCACATCCACAATTCACCAGGAAGTTATGAATATTTTTTACAGGGATTAATTTGTGTTCTTCCAGACTTCCATATGAAGAGGAGGACATCCTAATGCCATTTCCTATCAATTGATCTTGGAAATACAAGTCCTCACTTTCACAAATGTAAAAATGCATAGAAAATGCTAGGAATGTTTGCATATTATGAATATCTGTTATATTAATATATAATTTTCAAAATAAAATATATTTGAGATTTTTGAGGTGTTTAGTTTCTGTGTTCCTTACTCACTTCTTTCTTTGCCATCAGCAAATGTCCAGAGAGAGAAAAAGACAAGTAAATTTTTTTGGACCACTCTACTATAACAAATTTTGTTTCAGGTTCTCCACCCCCACACACTCTCTCATCCCCCTCAATCTTTTTTCTTTGAATGCCTAAGGAAAATCCTGATTTCCCAATCTTCATTCAGGAAAAAATTTCCCTGCTCTAAAACAGACTAAGTGATTTGTTTTGGAGGATATTAATTTTCTCATGCAGGATGGAACTTTAATCAAAGATCTAGAAGCTCCGTTGCAACTCCTGTCACAGTTAAGAGCATTCATGAAAGTTATGAATATATATTTAGAATTTGGCCATTGAATTTGGTGCATAATCCCTTGAGCTGATTAGAAATTGAGAGGAACATCTTTCTTATTCTCACAGTGATATTGAAGTTACTTGAGTTTGAGATATGTAAAGATTGTGAAATACACATATCTTCCTCAGCATTCCACATTTAGCAGTAACCATTCATAGCTGGTTTCTGAGGGTAAGTGACACATAATGTCTTTGACCTTAAGTAAAAACAGATGAATTCTTTGGCAACATGAACAGAAAATCTGTATACCTGTGAATGTCTGATACTTGACCATTTCACGAAGATTTTGAAAGAGAATGGATTTTTTTGTCTGATCTTAAACTTCTGTAAGATCTTTAAGATAAAAATACACTGTAAACAACCCACATAGCAATCTCAATTTTGCTTCTGCATTCAAGAGCCTCTTTGTTCTGTGTTTTATCTTGGTGAGATGGCATAGCTGTAATTTATTTTCAGCCACTTGGTATTTACAGACATCATGAGTAGCTTTTCAAAAGGGACCAGTAGAACTGATTAGAATGTATTGTGTTTGGTGCTTGAGCTTACCACATGTAACTTTGCTACGATTACATAGTATGGACTCCTTTTATTTTTAAACCAGACAAAGAAAAATTGTCTTCCCTCAGTAAAAGCATCTTGCATCATTCAATCACAGTGATTACTTTTTCTTGAGGGAAAAACATTATGAAACAGAGCAATGAATGTAGAAGGAGAATGTAGGTGAATAAACATGGTTATAACGAAAGTCCTTCAAAACTTGGAAAAACCACATCTAAAGTGGCTGTGTAACATTATGTTGTGCATCACTTAACACTTCAGTTTGATCTAAACACCAAACCAGTGATTTGAATAAATCCTCCCCACTACCAAAACCTTGCCCTTTGCACCCCATGAAGAATATTCTGTTATGTTAGCCATGAAGTTAAACATGTTGTAGAAAGGACTGTGAATGCAAATACTACAACTGATCAGGTTTTTGCCGCAAGCGATAGCTGTATTATATAAACATTTCAGACTGTGATAAAACATGGGATGGGAATACAACAGGGTCATCAAATACCACATGTGAAACATTTTTAGGCATTTGGAAATTAGACTAATGAATGAATTAATAACATTTTAACTGATCACAGTTGAAAGTGTTGTGATCAAATTAAAAATAAAAAAAAACCACCAGTGCTGAACAGCAATGAAAATGACAAGTAAATATGGTGGGTACACTTGATCCCAGGTCATACTTTGTTTCAGGCTGACTGAGCAGCTACAGTTCTCATGTGCTGTGGTGACCCTGTGAGCAGAAAAGCCCCTGGCTCATGTACAAGGTTGTGAAAGCACCTCAAAAAATATTTTAAAAAGTTATTTTGAAGTAGGATAACCAACGTACAGAAACAGATAGCAGAGCTAAACCAAAGAAGTCTATCTTGTCTATACTATGGACTAGCAGCCACCTACTTCAATAAATAAATGTTAGGATCAGGATAGCCCTAATTTCAGATCTCTCTGAACTGAAGCTGGTAACTCTGCCCTTGAGCAGAGACTCCTCTCAAGGTCTGAGAGCACTTACCTGAGACAAAGAAATCCTTCCTTGCCCAGGGTGGAGAGATCCTTTACTCATGACAGATCCTCAATAAGTGATTGATAACTTGCCAATTAACACTAATGAAACATTACTAATTCATGTAGATGCTCAATATTAATTATTATAAACTTTGTATAGATAATTCTATTAGACATAAACCATTGCCCAAGCCAGAGACTAAGAGAGGACCTAGCCTCCCCTAGGCTCCATATGGAGTTTAGGAATCAAGGGGGTCCACTCTGTACCTCGTGAGTCAATGGTCTTCCTTACCCTTTGCATCTCCAGTCTTTGTGTGAATCACCCTCAGTTTTCCTTTGTATATTTCTTTCATACAGTAATTAATAAGGTGAACCTTGCCATCAAACTTGTTGAACCTTGGTGAATTACTGTTAAACTTTGTTAAACTCCACCAAGTTCATTGAACTCTGCCACATTATTATTGTACCCAATAAAACATATTGATTCTTCTAAGTGAGGTGCATTACACTCAGCTCCAGTAATAAAGAAATGATGATAAAATGAGAGTCCACTTGAATGCAAAGGCTGTGAATAACCAGACAATGTAAATTTCTTGCCCTCTATATAGAAACCCTAAGGAGGGCACAGAAGAATAAGAAGGCACAAGTGCAGGGATGTTTTTGGAACACTATAATAGGTACAAACGTATAGAGATAACAGACAGAAAATACAACTGAAGTTTTATCAGTAGTCAAGCAGAACTAGGAAAAGTTAAATCTGGTTTTCAATATACTATGTCCCTCAGCTACTAAAAACAATGAAATTTGCTTCTTTCTTTTCTTGTGGCCGTACTTTCCTGTCCTCTAATAGGTGCTGAGAACTCAGAGGAAACCAGCATACTTTCACCATCTGGTCATCTCTTCCATGTCTTATTTGCCTACAATCATCACATTTATTTGAGATAACAAGTCTATTCAGATGCATAAGCTTCTCCACAACAATTTCTTGAATGAGAACATGAAAAACCTAAGTGCTGGAGCACCCCGTACTGAACTTCTGAACTTCTGTGATAACAATTTAGATGAAAAATAGCAACAGAGAGGAAACATTTGAATATAAACTTGTTTCATAAAAGGTGTTTTCCTTGGTTTGCAGAGAACTTTTTTATTTTATGTCAAAGAATCATAGAATCATAGAATGGTTTGGATTGGAAGGACCCTTAAGGACCACCTAATTCCAATCCCCCTGTCATGGGTCGGGACACCTTTCGCTAGACCACATTGCTCCAAAGCCTGTCCAATCTGGCCTTGGACACTTCCAGGGATGGGGCATACACAGCTTCTGTGGGAAATCTGTTCCAGTGCCGCACGACTCATCTCAAGCAATGGCTTTGTCCAAGTACTCTTTGCATGGAAGATTAATTTTTAGAAACTTTGACAGGGAAATACAATACAGTTACATGTTTAAATGCAGGATATAGGTTTTACCAGAATAATTGTTAAATTTTTTACAAATATTTTCTCTTTGTGGAATTCATTTATACACCTAGCTCTAGGATTTGATGCTCATTTGCAAACTATTTGATTATTCGAGTAACTGCCATCTTGATAACAGTGTGTGTTTTGGCTTGTGTGAGACTGGACAGCAACAGTATTTTTCATCAGATTGAGCCTAAAGCACTGCACTGGAAAAGAAAAAGGTTTGTGGCTAACTCTCTCTGGAACACTGAAGACTTAAGGGACTAAACAAGGTCTTAGTCACCCTGGTAAATCTGAAATCATTATTAATGGAGAGATAAGGTCCTTAATAACCTCACGGTGTTGCTAGATGTTGTATCTACAAATATATTTTCTTCAAAAATATTGCCTGTATTTGGCATTGAACATGAAGGGGGAAAATATTTTTAACACTGTATTTGACAGTTCAAATTATAAGTTAAAGATTTGTCAGTTTAAATTGTAAAATGGGGCTTGCAGAATATAGAAACATTGAAATAAAAGGTAAAATTAGGAAGACGTATGTCTTGAGCGTTATTATTGCTAACATTCATTAATAAAAATACCACGAGCCTTGTGTACAGTAGGGTGGTGCTAAATGATTTCCAAAGTGGGAATGCAAACTGACACACTTAACTAACACATCTAACAGGCTTTGCTCAGAAAGGCACTGCATCACTTGTACAGATTATTTCAGAAGTGCATTTATCAGTTCGTTCATGTTACATGAAAAGGTGTTTCAATTAAACCGAGTAAAGACATTTTCATGGAGAAATAAGAGTGTCTTCAAGAAAGTTGTACTTGCAGCACTTTGTAACCATAACTGGTAAAATTTCTTCATGTAACAAGCTCAAAGACAACAGGGGTGCAATAAGCTGCCCCAGGATGAGATCCACAACTCCCAGGATACTTCTCTCCACAGATGCAGCTTTCATTACACTGCACCATAAAGACTTAATTTGCAAGAAATGTTAGGCCCAAATGATTCCAAGAGATCAGCGTAGCTGCCAAAAAGAGCTGGAGTTTCACAGATGAACCAGAACTAAATGAAGACTGAGGGACTTTATAACCTCTCCATGAAGACCCAAAGTAAAAGATATATCTGATGGGACAACCAACATTGACATTACAACCTGCTCTGTCTTGGTAACTACACCAAACATGTAATATAATTTTTCTTTTTTTTTTAATATGGAGTGTAGTCTGTTGGGAATTAAAGTCAGATCATCAGGCTTACCAGCACAGCCTTGCAGGCAACAGATTAAGAGAAAAATAAAGAGCAAATAAGAATGGAAAACAATGTTGTTTTTCTCTTTAATCAACATTAGAATACAGACAATTGCAATGCAGCTGCAGAGAAGTATGGATAACGTGTCTTTTACCCTATTTAGATAATCAAGGGACTAGTCTTACACAGCTTCCAGGCAACTGCTTTATTGCTTCTTTTCTGTTTTGCGTGTAGTATTGGATCTTTTCCTCCTCCTTTTGAGCATTGGTAATGCCCATGAGTCCGAAAAAACCTATCATCTCAAAAATCTAGCTTCTGTTTGTTTTTGCTATTGAAAACTACATTGAATTAATGCAGGCAGTCTGGGGAAAAGTGCTTTTTGTTTGTAATAACCAACTGCCTATATGAACCATCTCCATGCTGCCAGAGAGCATTGAAGCTATAACTATCTGAAGTATTAGCACAGTTGGTGGATGGAATTAATTTAAAAGCTCGTGTCTGAATAACTGGGATTGTCACTAACTTAAATGTACACAAATGACAGTTATAAAAAAGCAAATCAGAGAATCCCACTTACTAAACTTCATTTGTAGGTTTTTATATGGCTATTCTTAGACTTAAAAATCAGCACCAAAATCAGTAGTTTTCAAAATACAGCCATGGACACCTGACTTGCTACAAGTATTAATTGTTCATGCTTAGGACTGCACATGTAATAATGAAGAAACTCAGACACAGGCTGATGACACCGGTATCTTTCAAGTCAAGCAGTTCAAAACACTTCTTAATTTTTATATCGAAGGATAGCAGAGGCAAGGGAAGTCATCTATAGAAAGTAAATTATGAGTTAGGCACACAAGTCAGCTCTCCTGACTCCAAATCCTGTGTTTAACAACTATGCTCTCCCTCTTCCCAGTCCCCTGAATTTGTTTAAATTCTTTGCACCAAACCACCTGAATGAAAAATCTTGTCTGCATTGAAACGCAGCTGAACTCAGACAGAATAAGAAAACATCTACTGTGATATGTTTCAGAGACTCAGCCCTCTGACACATGAATTAAAAATAACACTCGCCAGCACTTTTATTCTGCAATTCCGTCCCCAGGCACAATGAGGGGTTACAAATTCTGCTCAATTAACTTTTTTTTCCACTCAAAGGCTCGACTCCAATGTACACAAATGAGCACCTGAACTTTGCCTAGGAGTCAATCATCACGTTAATCAGCTGTTGTGAGAAGCAGCGGGGCACCTGTGTTTAGAGAATGAAAACCTCCTATCTGCATTTTCAACAGGACTTGGGGCAATACTGGGGAAAGGGAGATTGTGCCGTTCAGAGACCTCCAGATATAAATGCAGCCTCTAGGAAACGGAAAAGCAGCTGTAGGTCCATGACCCACATATCCCAAAGCTGATAATAGTGGCCACAGTGTGAAACAGCAGGGGAAGCAAATCCCCTTTGCCTGGGCAGCTTTGGTAGACTGTTCATAAAATTGGCACTGAAGGTGGTAGAAGCCAGCTATTAATTTAGATTCCTTGGGATTATGGGATATACCCTGGGAAATTTTATCTTTTTTGTGGTTACCAAAGTGGGTCAGGTTCTTCAAGCTCTTCTACCACCTCCTCCCCTACCTACCATCCTATACTATTCTTTTTTTACAGTACTTGCATATTTTCTTTGTTTTATTCACTAGAAGCATTTTACCTCCTCTCTCGTTGTAGAGCTATGAAGCTTCTAAAATGTTGCTAATTTTTCTAACCTCATATATTTCTCCCAGATCTTCTCACTTTCTAATCTATACTTACCACTTGCTTCATATCTATTACAGATTTATCTTTAAATGAAGTAATATTTTACTAGCATATATATATATATATATAAAAATATAGGAGAGAAAAAAGGACTGCATTTTAAAATTCTGATCTCCTAGAATTCATTTTGATTGCATTCAGTGTAGCATACTGGTGTTTTGCCAGTTAGCCCTCATTCTATATAATTCTTGCTAGTTGTAAAACTCAGAATTGTTATTTTCTATCTCTCTTACATGACTAATTATTTTTCTAACCTCACCTTCCTCTTCTCTTTATTTTTCTATGTTTGCTTTTTTTTTTAAATACAAGTCCCAAGAACATCTTATTAGAATCATCTCCCCATTTGGGTCTTATGCACTGTGAAATATGGTTTAGATTCAAGGAAGAAGATAAATAGTTTTCATTTGTAACCCACAGAAAATGGTTTGTTCTGCTCTGGTAACTGGAAAATCTAAAAACCACTCTAACATAAATTCTGTGCTCTTTTTAATAACAATAGTCATATAAGAGGATAGCTGAGCTTGTATAACCTTCCTGTTATGCATAAAGTCAAATCCTATTAAAGCTTTAATGTTACAGACACTTAACACTTAAAAGTTGCCTTACGTGTGGGATAAAAATGTCTGATATGCCCTCAACACGAAACAAAGAATTAAAGTTATTGTAACCGTATATGAACAGTTGCCTGCTTATCTTTCAGATTGGAAAGTGTGTTCTGGTCATTCTGTAGAAAGCTGCTATTATATATTAAGTACTAATTTCATCACTTCTGAAGCTTTTCTTCTCATCCACATCCTTCACACTGTCCATTTGTAAATTCTTTATCTCCTTGTTCATGAACACTTCTTAGTGCTCATGAATTTATATTCACAATGTCCTTCTAAGGACAGAAGAAATAAGAGTCCCTTTCCAGATCAGGAACCAAAACACAGAAGAATCAAATCAGATTATAAATGCATCATTGTGTTCAGGTGTGGTGTCCAATTTTCATTTGAGGCAGTATTGTTAATATATTAAAAATGGAGATAAAAGTGAGAAATAATCCTTCATAGAGGGGTTTTCTTTCAAAAATCTAACAAAAAAACCCCAGAAAACCCCAATGTGTAAACAAAACCTTTCCTCTCATAATACAGATACTTTCTGAACTTTAGATTTAGAACTGGTTTTCCAAGTCTTGTAGTCGAAGATGTTATTAAAATCCTAGTTTAGGATTTACTGATGGTTATTCTAATTAAGAGTCAGGCATATTATAAAACAGAATAATCAGGAATGTGGGTGCAATTGAACTTGGATAAGTTCAACGAATTCCCGTTAGCTTTGCCAAGAAAATCTGTGGCTAAAGCCTTCATGAGAAAAACTGGTAAGTCTTTTCAATGGATTAATATGGCTGTGGGGGTTTTGCTGTTCTTGGTGACTTTCCTTTCTATGACATCAATATGGAACTTTTCAGCAATATGTGGAGCAATGAAAACTGTTGTTTTCAGGGCAGGAGCACCAGGGAGCCAAAATTTCTCATCTTAGAAGGAAGTAAAACTAAGAAGTCTTGACAGAAATTGTGGAAATCCACAGAAAGATAAAGAAAAGAGGCAGAAACTTGAGTGCGGGAAGCTCATTCCCTTAGTCTTTGCAGTATACGACAAGATATTCTGTCTTCCTCAGAAAGGGGAGACACAACATTACTCTTGATTCTGTTCAGAAAAACTACAACAAATGTTGTGTGGGAAAATGTCTTCCCACAGCCAAAGAAGCAGAAGTTGGACTTGTGTTTTTTAACTTCCTTCAAAGTACTCCTCTACTCCAAAAGAAAGAAAACTAAAGAGGACAAGGAAAAGAGAAGGCCGTGTTTAACAACAAGAAACATTTACAAGAAATTCAGGAGAGTGTTAAATCAGAGCTTCCTGATTATTTAAAATTCTTATATACAGAATATTATTCTGAAATAAATTTCCTGTCTACTGTTGTGGAAAAAGTATAACCTAACTCTGCTTTAGAGTGGATTTTCAGCTTAAAGTAACTGTCAGAAAGCATCAGAAACTACAATAAGA
Source organism: Oxyruncus cristatus (assembly GCA_013399855.1). NCBI lineage: Eukaryota > Metazoa > Chordata > Aves > Passeriformes > Cotingidae > Oxyruncus > Oxyruncus cristatus. Next base: position 805,274 of record VXAY01003154.1, read on the forward strand.
TGGTTTGAGGCAAGACAATGTAGGAATTTCAGAACTTTTCTACTTGAGAACAGATAAAGAATCTGAACTGCAGATATAAGACAAAGTTTTAAGTGATAAAATTGTGCAATATGTGGGAATTAGTGGTTAAGCAACTGGTGTGTGATTTCCCAATCTCAGTAACATTTTTTAACAGGTTGAAGCCATAGTCATAATAAAAATAAAAGTGACTGAGAATTGCTCAAAAAACATCACCAACAACAGATTTCCCACATCCTTCTAGACAGTACAGCACAGCAAAAAATAATACTGGTGTTTTTCACTTATTTTCAGAAAAAAAATCCCAGAAGCTGCTTCAAAGTTTAAACCCCTAAGTATGAAGACGAGTGTATCAATTGATAATTAGTGAACAAATATCTTCCATCTTGCCCAAGAATGGGTTGTCTACAGTTTTTAATATTCAGACCTGGGAGCAAATAATTTCATCAATAGAATAATTATAAAGTTAATTAATTGCCACAAAATATTTCTATGACAGCAGTGATGTCTGAACCATACTAAGGACTACCACTTCCATGTTCTTGTCCCTGTACAAACACACAGGAATTAACTACAATAAAAGGTCTTTCCTCCAACCAGCTTTTGGCATATCCAATAAAACAGTCATTCCCAAAAGACATTTATCAAGACATAAGGACTACAAAGCTTTCTTCATAATCAGAGAAAAGGTTAGATATTAGAAAGAAATTTTTTACAGAGAGAGTAATCAGCCATTGGAATGGGCTGCCCAGGGAAGTGGTGGATTCTCCATCCCTGGAGATTTTCAAGATGAGGCTGGACGTGGCACTTAGTGCCATAGTCTAGTAACCGTGGTGGTGTTGGATCAAGGGTTGGACTTGATGACCTCAGAGGTCCTTTCCAACTCGTCTGATTCTATGAAAATACACAGTCGATTAAAAGTTTTATTCTTCTTTGCTGAGTGTTTCTCACCCCTGCTTTTCAGTCCCACGAATGACATTTAATGGCACCCATACATATATTTTACCTCGGATTAACAATTAATAAAGGTTACCCAAATTAATAGTAAAGATTTCAGAAGCACAGAAGTACTGTCACTGTGAGAAAACCATTATTGTATAATGTTACTGTCCAGGAGAGTGAAGAGACCAGCAGGTGGCACAAAGCAGCTGAGAGCAAAACTGGTCGTGGTAACCGAGGTGCCAAATTGACATTCAGTCAGATTCTGTCCATTTAGTTCTAAAGGAATAACTCACCGGAATTTAAGAACAGAAATTCACCCCAACTCGTTGCAATTTTTGTATATGTTGTATTTTTTTTAGTACCATCATTAATGCATTTCTGATTGAACAAGTCACAGTAAGGTCTACATTGACTAAGATTATAAGAGAGTTGGTTAAATATGATCTAGTGTTTAAATTTTAACATCCAATACCCACTACTCAGACAGCTGGATTACTGTCACATTTACTAGCTGAGAGGCCCATATGTGAGCATGATAAGCACTCTAAGATAAACTAAATACGCAATTAAAGCAAGGGACATGAAAATCTCAGTGGCTAAACCTTTAAAGTGATTACTTTCATATGGTAAATTTATTTCTGAAGAGGCTAATGCAGCATCAAATAGACTAAATGTCACAGTGTTTAAGAAAGCAATCTGGTTGCTAACTGGATTATGTGCTCTTTTTACATGCAAATGAGAAAGTCTATCTGAGTAACTAGGGACTATCTGTAATTATTTGAATAATTGATGGAGGAGATATGGCATATTTTCCAGTTTCATGTGATTCTAAAGTATTTTCCCACTGCTACACTAAAAATTAGAATTTTTCTTATAGTGTGAGAGCCAACTTACAAAAACAATCACTACAGTTAAAAAATGTTACAAGAAAAATACTTTTTTACTAGCAATTTCAAATAATGAGTTATCATATTTAGACTAAAATAAACAAACAAGAGATTCCTGGATTGGATTTGAAAACAACTTTGTTAGAAGGTTATTAATAAGAGTGAGGACAAACGGTGTCATGAAACTCAGTTTGAGATGGAAGACTAATATGCCTCCCCTCCATATTTCAACAAGTACGTAGGAAACAAAATATGTTTACATTTATAGAAGATATGCTATGCAGTTTGTTATTTGATATGAAAGCTCTGTAGATACTCACTGTGTTTGCAGGGACTCAATGAGAAGCTTTCCAGTGACCTACAAAACCTTACAACAGGGACTATGGGCATCCTTGTTTGAAGATAAAGCTCTCTGTTTGTACAAATATGAATATGCACAAATATAGATATGATGACTTCAGTAATAGTCTAAACAATCAGCAAATCTAACTTAAATATTACTTTAAAAGATTAGTTTTAAACAAAGTGAGTTTACTGATGGCAATGCCAAAATTGAAGAAGGTTTGTTGATATAATTGCTTGAAAGTCATATTCAGTGTCAGTTCAAGGTTTGTGAACTGTGTAGACAAAACTCAGTTCTAGCTGTGGAGCAGACCAAGACAGTAAGACTGAGCTCAGGTTTCTACTAAGTGGTATGGGGACTATTATAGCTGTGACAGCAGCTAGTCTGGCAGAACAGAGCATTTTGGAGAGAGATGAGAGTATTCTAAAGGCTTGGGATGAAAATTTAATTTTCTTCCCTCTCACAGATCACTCCTCCCTCCAAAGACCTCTTTTTTTTTTTTTTTTCTTCCCCCATGATTCCCACTTGGCAGTTAATATCTTTTTTGGCCAGCCCCAGGTTCTGAAATCCTTTCTCATCACTGCCTGTCCATACTGCCCATCTGTGCCCACTCACACCCCTGGTGCTGACACTGTGCAGGCAGTAGGCAGGAACCTGTCTGTGCAGAGCCACAGGGCCCCTCATTCTTGTTTGGCACATGCAAAGGACACAGATTTCTGCCTGTAAAACACTGCTCTCTATTTTGGCAGTGGCTTGAGCTGGCTCGAGCTGAGGAGTTCTGTTGCCTGTTGGCAGTTGTGGTTTGTTCCGATGGCAAAGGTGGTTAAGGATACACCTTCCAGGGTGGTTTAGCACAAAGACTGATGGGCTTCCCTGTTGATCTCCAAAAGGAGCTCAGAGTCTCTATCTACAACCTCTTACTGTCCTTAGATGCAGAAATAACATTCTTCACAGCAGTTGTTGCTTATACAGGCTGGTCAAGAGCTGTAGCTAGAATTACTGAGCAAACCCCCAGTTTCAAGGAAATCATGCAAATAAATACAAGCATTCTACTGGACATTTTTTTTTCCCAAAGATTACAAATATTTCCAGAGAAGAGCTGTATTTAAAATACCAGATCAAGTCTGCAGGCCCTTGCAGCGACAGTAGCTAACACGGTTTTCTCCAAGTTCAAAGTAGAACAAGAGAAAAATTAAATACTCAATAAACTGGTGAGCCATGCTGCAGCAAATATATTCTCACAACAATAACTGAGAAAAAAAAAATGAAATTATCTTGTTTTGGAAAGCAGTTTGAAACAGAATATTTAGTTTCATAAGCCAAATAACAGAATCATTGGTCAAAAATGTGATAAGAACTTTAAAATAAAAATTAAATTAGGTAAGCTGAGTTATATTTTTTCTTTAAAAAGAAGTTACTTACTTCCTTCTCCTTCCTTGAGAATAAAATTAGTCCCCAATATTGTCTCTGGAAAAAATAGAGAACTATTACATTGGAAGGAGTAATAACCAAAAGCACCACTGTCAGAGTACAGTGCTATCAGCCAGTGTTCCTGCAGCATTCATTAGTGAGAAACAGCTTCCAGCCAGCTACACTGTCTGAGCTACAGAGATGGGAAATGTTATCACTGCAGAAATCCTTGCATGCCAGAGAAAACCTATAGACTTCCTTGGAGTCACTCTACTGATATATCTGCATTACAGTCTAATCTAATTTTGGTTGTCAGCTCTGGTACAAGACAAAAAACACAGTCTGAGTTACAAATTGAAGTAGATTTTTGTTTTGTCACTGTTACAAGACAAAGAAATGCTCTTTGTCCTCACTGCTTTGTTATTTCATTAAAACATCTGACAACTAGAATTGGGCAGATGTCATTGAAGAGACTGCTGTGATTCAGGTAATTGCATTATGTGTGATTTCCAGACTTGAAAAATTCTCACTTAGGAATCTACAATCCTGAAAGTAGCAAATATCTCAAAGGTCATTTCAGCTACACATTACACTGCCAAAATGCAGACATATTCCTTCCTAGTTGTAACTTGTATCAAGAATCTTTGGAAGCCATTAAGTCCACTGTAAAAATTTCAGCATCCTCGAGTAGGATAAGTGTGCCTTATACACCTCACAGGGGCATAAGCCCAAATGTAGTGCCTGGACAACAAACCACCAGTCTGTCACAGCTCGGGCTCGTAAAATGGCTCCATCCTATTTCCATGTCAAGGCACAAACTGTCAGTGGTCTCTGCTTCCTTTCTTCCTTCTCCCCAGCTCCCACCAGCCAGCAGAGGTATCAGCAAGATGTCAGCAAGACCTCTGGGAGAGAGTTGCAGACACCTGCAGCAATCTTTCAGTTCTTGGTCACCTGCATAGCAAAGTTCAGGTGAAAGCTCCTCTGCATCAGTTCCTGCCTGTTGCCTCTTGTCCCATTGCTCAGCACCACTGCGCAGAGCCTGGTCTATCCCCCGGCACCTCCCTGCAGATACTGACAGGCATTGATGAGATCCCCTCTCAGTCATCTCTCCTCGAGGCTGAACAGGCCCAGCTCCCTCACCCTTTCCTCATAAGATATGTTCCAGTCCCTTCATCATACCTGTAGCCCTCCACTGGATGCACTCCAGGAGCTCCATGTCTCTCCCGTGCTGAGGAGCCCAGAACTGGACACAGCACTTCAGATGTGCCTCACTGAGTAGAGGGACGGGATCACCTCTCTGACCTGCTGGCAATGCTCATCCTAACAAACCCCAAGATCCCATTGGCCTTCTTGGCTACAAGGACGTGCAGTTGACTCATGGAGAGCTTGTTGTACATCAACACCCCCACGTCCTTTTCTGCTGAGCTGCTTTCCAGCAGGCCAGCCCCCAACCTGTGCTGGTGAATCAGTAAACTTCTGCTGCACATTAACTAAAGTCTTGAAGCTCAAGCAGTTTAGTCTACCACTAAAATTGCTGGTTTAGTTTGCTTAACATACTTTTGCTTTTGCTCTCGCTCTGTGATCCCATCAGTAGCACCGATGTGTATTATTAGCTTGTCACACCTATTTATTTGTGTTAGTAGTGATGTGGCAAAAACTAAATAGAAATTGTGTGACTCTGGTCAAATCAATCAAAAAAATGTGTGCATTTTAAATCTGTGAGTAATGCACTTTACCTGTCTATCTAAGTTGCCTCAAGACATTTTTATATAGTTCCTGTTACTGAAAAGAATGGAAATCATTCCCCCTTCTGAGTGTTAATTTCTCAATAATACAACAGGTCTTCTCCTCGTTCAAGGGGAAAAAAAGGTACTTTACTAACTATAAATAGAACTGGGTCCTGAAGATTTTACTAGATAACTAGATTTGATCTTTGATCATTTCAATTAGATTTGATCTAAACAAAAAAATAGAAGAACACACCCCAAAAAATCTCAGGAAAACAACATAAAATCTGTTGGAACACTGCAGTAATGACCCCACCTTCCCCTTTTACAGTGTTATTAATAAACGCCATGGTTGCAACACTAAAGCCTATAGACAGAGCAGTTTAACAAAACATAGTGAGGCACATTCTCTGATCTGAAGGATACACAAGCTCAGCAGCGCAGTCTCCAGTGGGATCAAAGGAATGTTTGACAGAGAAACCTCTCTTCTGACAATATTGTTTGATCTATGTCTCAAGGACAGAAAAGAAATGTTATTTCCATTTTCATGTTGCCATACAGGAGCTTGCTAGAAGGACATTCTCATAAACAAAGTGCTGCAGACCATGCTATCATCCGGCTCATACTTTTTCCCGTATTTCAGGGTAGGTGTAGCTCATAATACCAAGTATTTTCTGGTGAGACTAGGGTGTAGAGAAGCCCAGTAGTTATAAAACCCATAAAACTTTGGGAGATAATCAGTAGCAACTTGCTAGGTCTGAAAAAGAACATTATATATTTGAAAATGCCTGAAAAATATATAGATGCATCTACTTCCTACTAGCTATGAGTGCAATCAACTAAGTCTTTAATCTGTGATAATGAACTTTTGGTGTTTTATTTTGTTTAGTAATGTGGTATTGATAAGACGATTTCGGCAGCATTTTCAGGGATAGTTGAAGGGTTTTGGTTGCTTTAACTACAAATTGTGCCTCAATACCCCCAAATTGGCCCATCATTTACATATTTACTTTTGGTCATGTAAAATTTATGAGTAGGCAGTGCATCATTACGTTTCAGTGTTAGAAGCAACACAGTGAATCAAAATAATAATTTTTGTTTAAAATTCAGTAGTCCACTCAGAGTGGTAGATCAACTGGTGCCTTTTGACGAGTGGAAAATTCATAGGCAAAGTCCCTGATCTACATTGTTCGGGTCCTATTTTCACTTCCCCCCTCTCCTCCTTTCTCTCTTTCTCCATTTTTGTTGAATACAAATTTTGTCCTGAACCTGAGAAGACCTCCACATGAATTTTTTATCAATGTGACATCTTTCTGCATAAAACTGGTATTTTATTTCAGTAATGTACTTTCTATGATAAAAATATTTTGCTGAAAAATTTCAAGCATCTCAGTTACTGGATTTCAGTTAACCAAAATCTCTGATTTAGAATTATGCTTATGAAACTAGTCAGAGCTTACTACCAAATGTGCAGATGTCAGAGCTGGGTGGACAATTCAGGGCACAGAGAGAGAGTTGATTAATTTAGCTCTTAATTGTTAGTAAATTATTCACAAGGTAGTGTTGATTTTAGAGTTGGTTTTTTTCATTATTGAGAGCTATGCAGCGGTTCAGTCATCAGAGACAACAGTCTGCCATGTAGTATTCTTGCAAGATATTAGTATTGCCCTTCATTGCCAGAAATAATTCCATGCCCTACCTCGATCCTGCTCTCTCTTTATTTTCCTAAGAATTAAAGATACTCAAAAGGGCGTAAAAATAGAGAAAGATGATTTCTGGGGAGCAGGGAGATTCTGCACTTTATGGAACCAGCTGACTACACAAATTTCTTACGGTCTGGGGATCATTCTCCCTCTGTTGGCTCTTGTTGGTTTATGCTTCCCCCTGTAGCCTTTCCTTCCTTTCTCTTTGTGTTGGGGGTTTTGTTTGGGTTTGTTGTTGTGGCTCCTGTCTCTTGGTATCTGTTTTGCAATGCTCTCCAGAAGACTTGGTTACAGGTGGGATAATTTATGAAATCAAATTTGTATAGTAAAAGTTAAAGGTGCATTTCAATGAAAATAAATTGCTTCCATCTTGTGTCACACCATCCAGCTGTAGAATGAAGACATCCAGGAGATTTTTGTTTAACCTACTGACTGAAAAGCTGCAGTGTACAGAGATACATTCCTGATATAACAACAATAGTGTGATAAACAGGTTTTCTGCATGTCACAGTGGGTATCACCATCTAGAGAGATACATGTTAACCACTGATTTTCCCTGACTATGAAATCAGGAACTCCCTCCTCAGCTGTATTTCTGGAATAAGTTATTTCTTCCTGTGTAGTTTATGAAACCTGAGGTACCTGTAAACCAGCATATGAGTACATGAGTGCAAGTGGCAGTTGCTTTGTATCTATAAAACAGAATTCATGACAGAATAATGAAAAAAAAATGTTGTTTTTCACAAAGAGAAGTCAGCAAAATAATGTGTTCTGAAAAAAAAATTGAGAAAAATGTTTAGACAGCAGGCAACAAGACGGCTGTACAGTCATGCCCATAGCATATGATGCATGCTGCATTTTGGAATTGTTCCAGTAACCAGAGAAGCAAAGGCATTTTTCCACAGACTTTTGTAAGCGTAATCTCATACCCAGCACTCAAATCATGTGTGTTGTTAAATCTTATCACAAAATAACCTTTCACCTATTTTTAAGCATTCGGGTACCAGAATATTGAAAGTATTCAACAAGTACTTTGTAAAGTCTGTCAAAAGGGAAAGTAAAAAACTATATTTCAATACATTCATCATTCCTTCCTTGAACTCAGCATTCTCAATGGATTTCCACTTATTTCCTAGAGAAAAAAAAATTATCACAGTGTTATGGACTCCTTTCACATCAAATTCAGAGAACAGATTATCCAAGTTTCAGTGGGTCTGAAATCTGGGATGGGGACCTTGTGCACAATCTCTTACAGGCTTGGAAACAGCAAAGATCAAAATCTGTATTTGGAAAATCACGGACATATCCAGTTCATCAGACATTTGTTTCTACTCATTTTATGAATGACCTATAAATTTTTGTCTACAAAAAAGCAATTTGCTAGTTGCCATAACAAAACAGAGGGAATTGCAAATTTGGCCTGACAATTGAAGCTGATTTACAGTGCCACAGGAAAATGAAACCAAATCCTGAAATGCACTGAGTCACTTTTTATTCTTGCCCTTTTTCTTATTCAGTTTTCATCAGTTTTGGTTAGCAAGGGCAACTACCATTAACAACCTTGTATAATTGTCTTTTTTCCTCTGATAATTCTCCTTGAATGGTTGTATTTTCCAAGGATAACCTAGATAGTATTATTCTGTGGCAATTCTGTCACCAGAAGTCCTTTGGCTGTATTTTAGAAGGAACTCCTGAAAATAATAACTAAGATCTTTGAAATTTTGAATGTAAAATTTTATTGTCTCTCAGCAATCCAGAAGCATTTTCTCCATCCAGCAACTATGACAACGCTTGACAACACAGACTCCAGCCAAAGATTCATCATTATTTGAGGACAGTGACACATCTCTGACAAGAATCATGTGGACCTATACCATACCCCAGAGTCTGGTTGTGATAATGAGGCATGTTGTGTTTCAGTGTATTCTTGACTAGAGACAAAAAAGCTCTGGGATTAAATTGCAGGACAAACTTCAGAAAGCATAAGGAAGTTGTAGCAGTGGCTCCACAGCTCTACTCAAAGAAGATAGAGGAACAAATTACCAGTGGAAGACTAAGCTTGCAGCTTCTTGTGCTTGCAGTGATTTAATTGATTTCTTAGCTAATTAAGCTCCTTAGCAATCTGGTGAAAGATTTATAATCATGTTATCCACTGTAAAAGTACAGGTGAAGAAGAAATTTCCTTCAGGATTTTATTTCTCAGAAGTAAAGAAAACCCTAGCCTTTCTCTCCATACAAACAGGAAAAGAAAATCACTGTTTAGCCATGAATGCCTTGGGACCCATCCTTTAGTCAGAATGAGAGAAAGCAGAGAAAGTTGTCATAGCCTAAAGCAAAATTCATTTTGGTCAGTTTATGCAAGTGTTTTTTTGAGGGAAGGCAGACAGGCATGCCCTCCTGTGTGACCTCCTCAAAAGGAGTGCTACCCAGGCAAAGGACAATGGAGACAAGGTGTGTGACTTTTCTCTCCTTCTGTGAACCAAGCAGGGTAAATCTATCCAGGAGGGTTTGCAGTGTGCTGATCTATGTGGGGACCAAGGCTTTGCTCATCAGGCTGGGTGTCCACAGTGCCAAATACTCTACATCCAGGCTTCAACAGCCCTGCAGTGTCCTCCTGAGCTAACTGCAAGGAAACCATCCACTTTCTGATGCTGTCAGTGCTCACCTTGATATCCATTTATAGGGACAGTAGGGCGGATGTAAATCAAGCCATGCTTGTAGAAGGAAAAGATCCTCAAAATGAACTTTTCAAATGTGTTTGTACGTTGACCTACAAACTGCTGAAAGATAGCTGTGACTTGTTGGGTGAGGGGCAAGAGATAGTGATGTTTCTGCAGTACTTCGAATATCATGGGTTAAGACTGCCATCTGTTGTCTCTCAAGCTGCACTTGTGCAAACTTCCTGAGTTATTCTGAACAAGTTCACATCTCTCTTCAGCAAATACACAGGGAACAGAGCTCTTGGCATGCATGCTTTTCTTCAGTTTCCAGGCTTTTCTTTTAAAGATAACAGACTAATGTACTGAGGCAGAGCACATTCTTGGCATCTGCAGTATTTGTTAATTTTTAAGCGCATACATGTTTTGTAGGACAAAGTCTTATGAGTACTTTTCTTGGGATGGAAGGTTTATTCCTGAACTATATAAATGTACCAGCAAAGAAAATGAAGTCAATTTATGTTTCAGTCATCTGTAAAACAGACACGAGGAAAACCATAACTGAGAATTACGCTTTCCCAGGGCATTAATAAGAGATTACACATATCATCTGGGTTTCTTGAAATGAAACCTGAAAGCAACCAACTCAAAATCCAAACAGCAATTAAACACAGCTTTGGGGGGGAAACAGTGTTGATAATTGAGCTCTGAAATATTCATTTCATGGACCAGATTCTGTCCTAAAGAATATTCAGTGGAAGAGAAAAGATCACTAGTCCACCTTAGACCTTATTTGTAGGGGAGCATCTATCGAAGCAGTGGGACAGACCTGGCACGGGAGGCTTGAACCCTGTGAGTTCCTGTACAACTTTATGTGTGGCTGAATTACACCTTCCAGCTAGAGGAGAGAGTTTTGACAGGGAGTTTTCCCCAGAGACAAAGTTGGAAGGGAGAGCTGGCACTCACCACACACTACGAGAGTGCCAGCAGGGACAAGAGGTCCTGTCAGCTCCTGTATAAACTGATAATCTGAGAGGTTTCATCTACCATGTAATTTAATGCACGTATTTCACAATGTTGCCATGAGCTTGATATATCCTTGCTGGATAATTAGATAGTAACATGAAACACTGTTTAGCTGTGAAATAGCCAATTACATGACACAAGAATGTAGCATTTAGTGTAAGCTATGAGCTGGGTTCTTTAGTGTATATCAGCATTCTGCTGAAAACTGTGGGCTTGCATACAGTAGCTGAGGAACTGGCTCAGTATTTTTGTGATCAAAAATAATGCCACTTATCCAACTATGCTATAAGTTGAAATAAATATTGTCAGATAGACTGTATATAAAGCTATGCATGTGTATGGCCAACGTGTTGTGTGAAAGGCACAAATGTGGATTTGTGTGACAGGGACAGATTTATATGAGATTAAATTGGTCAGTTTACTTGTACCTGTAATACAAACATGTAGCAGTGGTCAATTCTTGCCTGTCCCTGAGATGTCAATAATAGCACGCGAAAGAAGAACCTAAAAAGGTTCTGCATACATAACCTCCCAAGATTTTGGCTAAGCACTGTCTAAAATTCAGTTTTAATTCACTCCTTATTTCTGCTACATAAAACTAAGCAAAATATAGAGAATCCCTAGATATGGACCAGGTTCCCACTGTGCTGACTATGAAAGGACAATTCTCATACACAAATGTATACAACCTGCATAGGAGAAGAAAGATGACAGAGGTGCAAGAAAAAAGTTGAGGTTAGTGCCTTTAATACAGTACCATGGTACAACTCTGGCCTTGGTGGGCTTTGGGAAAAAAAGGCAGTACAGTCTCACCAGTCTCTGCATAAAGACACTTTTCTTACACTTTTAAGATTTTCAAATATTTAAACAAGAGAAAAACTTAGATCGCTCGAATTATCCCACTATAATAAACATGGCTGCAATAGTTGTTAAACTAATTGTTCATCTTTACAGTACCAGAGCAACAAAAAATGCAAAATGACCAGATGATGTGCAGTTTGTGCTCCAACACAAACTTTGCTTTGGAAAAACTAAGAAGTAAAACCTTTTTCTGTTAGAATTGTCAGCAGAATTTTAAAGTAATTACTCTGTTTCTATTTGTTACTTGTAATTATCATCAAACTTGGTAAAAACAGTGAAATCTATTATAAGATTTTCCATTATAATAAATACTGGTCAATTTATAACATTATTATGGATGCATTTCTCTTGCTGAAATTAATCTTTGTCTACAGTTTTTTGGGTTGTTGTTTTTTGGGGGTTTTGTTGTCGATATTTTGACAGTTACAGAAGAGTGATACTTTCATTATCAAAAAATTTCTCTTTGTTTACAAAAATTTATTTTGGCTATGGTCATGATGGGTTGATAAGAAATTTGTAATGGACTCACTGGTGAATTACTGGATCTGATCCTTGACATTGCAGTGCCTACAAACCATCCCTCCATGAATGCACCATTTTTATACTGCAATCAAGCACTTTCCATTAGAGAACTGCACAAACAGAGAAGGACTTTTCCTTCAGCTTGATCCTACTGATTATTAAGCTAAATATCAGACCCAGGAGCAGTGATCCTAACTTTCCTGTGCTCCTGTTCCCTTTCTGCATTCAGTCAACATGAACAAAATATTACAGTGAAAAATGTATCCTGAAATTGAGCTGTAGGTCAGATTAATTCAGTTTGGGTAAATTACAAACATTTATTATTTTGGGTTTAGTTTGGTTTCTTTGTTGGTTTTACTCTGATTAGTCACTGTACAATCTTTCTATAGAGAGACAGAGGTTATCCAGAAAAATATCATGAGTTATAAATCACTATTTTCTGTTAAACTCAAAAGTGCTTTTATCAATGCAGAAAACAGTGATGAGTCACACTTGCTTTACTTTCTTATGGAGCTCTTTTTTGTGCTTTCAACTTAACATTTTATCGAATACAATAAGTGAGAATCAAAGAAAATGGCAAACACATGCACACAAAAATCCTTAACTGGGCTTCTATCCCTTGTTTTATCTACCTTATACGTGTATTCCTCCCCAGACATTATTGCCCATATATGGTCAGAACATAAGCATGTTCCATGGACAGAAAGACAACTAATTTACATTTATATCAAATCTATCTCAACAGTTATAACCTTGTGACCGTAGCTAAATTACTATCACAGCTTAAACTTCCAGGTGGATTATGAAAATGCCTGGTTACAAAACAATGTTGATATCTTATCTACACATTTAAGCTTAACATGCTCTTTCACTTTTATACTCCATTCCCCAAATACCACTACTCACTTCAAGGTAAAAAAACAAAACAAAACCAAACCAAAAACAATGGCTATAGCTGAATTCATTACATACATAACAGAGGAGTTTCTAATTAACTATCTCTCTCAAGGGTCTGTTTTTTACCTCTCTACATTTCTTCAAAATATATATTTTTGATGTGCCCAAGAAAAGGAAGCAGCACCGAGGTGGGGAAGAGGAAGACAAAGCAGAAGCCTCAGTCAAGAAGAGAATCAGTCTGGGGACAGAGAAGAGGCAGAGGAATAAATGTAGCTGTTTCCTGCAGCGAGAAGGTGAGGGCTGGATGTGAATCCATCTCAGGTCTCTTGGGTGGTCTATAATCAGGTTCAATAAAACATGAACATTTGAATAAGCTGACCTGTAGTCATTCAAGATTAAACGAAATCCAAATGAAAACACAAGGTAAAAATAGTTTGCTTTCTGTGCAAAATTCCTTTTGTACATGTCTGGAAGAGGTTTGTCATGCAAATAATATAAATCAGTATAACTTAAGGGAATATTCTAATTTTGTATTTTTATCTTATTTTATGTTATTTTTTGAATGAATCATCATACCTAATAATGAATTCTAGAATCAATACTATGACTTGGAAAATTACTTTTTAAGTCTGTAGAGCTACAGAGTTATAATTTCCTCCACATTCGTGTCACAAAAGCCCTCAAGAACAACTTTCATCCAAGATCCATTATGGTTAGTAGTAGGCAAGCCTACTGTAAATGCTTCTGCTTTGAAGAGATTATACGACATTTGCAATTTAAGTGAGGTCCCTTTTGTACCAGTAATTCGTGTTTATTCTTTCTTGGTAACATATTTTAGATTTCTTCTTCCCTCAGAAGAACCTTTTAAGCTACTACACAGGCAACGTTTTAAGAAATTATTTGATTTTAATCATTTAAAAACTGTTCAGAATGTATTGCTGGTCTGCATCCATATTTTCTAATGTCATATTTTAATTGAAAGCAAATAATTTTAGCAGTGTTGGTTGAAATACTCTGGAAAAAACATTAATTCTCAAAATAATAACATATTCACCAATAGCCAACTACTGCACAGAGATACCAGCTTTGTCAGAGGCAGTGATGCAAAAAAGGTTTTCATTTATATGAAAAGCAGCCATGACAGTTGAGACAATTATTTCTTAAATAATTTTATATTTTCCTGTGTTTTTTGTCACTAAAATAAAGAGTAGAAAACATTTATCATTTTTTAAACTGTGCCACCATATTTAGCAATTGAAATAAGAGTTTTTATACATGCCAACATTTCTCCAGCATTACAAAAATGTGAATCAAATCTTCCCACATCAATATTTTTCACAGCAGTATGGAGATTTAGGTGTTGATTCCATATACATTTTGTTTTTATATATAACTTTAGCAGCAATGAACCTATAAAATTATTGTTCTCAATTTGTTTATCATAGAATAATAAAATGTTGGGGGCTGGAAGAGGCTTGCCATGGGCAGGGAACCCACCTTTGGACCAGGTTGCTCAGAGTCTCATCCAACCTGGCCTTAACCACTTCCAGGGATGGGACATCCACAGCTTCTCTGGGTAACCTGTGCCAGGTTGTCACCACCTTCATGGTAAAGAATTTCAGTGTAGTATCCAACCTAAAATTTAGTATTTTCAATTATGATTAATTTTAATTTATGATTAACTAAAAACTAAAACTATTAAAAACTAAATCTATTATTTTTCCTTGTAAAGCTGATCTCATTCTGTAGGTAAACATTTTCACTAGAGAGTGATTGTTTTTTCCTCATTCAAGTTCTTGCCATTTTTTTTCCCGTGGGTTCTGATTTTATGTGTGCACGTGCATGTCTGCAGGAATGCAAACACAGGCTGTTCTATAGCAAAATCAATGCAATGAAAGCAACTACACAGTCATTAAGCCTATGCAGAAGCAACCAAGAGTGACAGAAACAACCACCAAACTATCACTGGAAAGCCTGCAGGCCATGGAAGAGTGGCTCTAAATGCTGCTAAAGGAGCTTTGCTAACCCTGCTGCTGGAATGCTTGGAGAGGGAAACTTCAGTGTATACCGGAGCTTTTCATGTTCAAAGAGAGAGTATTAGACATTCCATCACTTGTACACAAGGGGATTGGTGGACAAAGACACACTTAACATTGTTCTGACCCATCCTGCGGCTGCTGGGATGTCCCAGCTGACACTAAGCCCGGCTCAGGCAGGACTGGCACAGCTCCCTTTCCTTCAGCCAACGGAGAGGAGAGTGATTGAGGAAACAGATGGATAATCTGACTCTTGGACAGAGATGTGGTTTGACGTGGGGTCTTTGCAACTGTGTGTCACCTTTTCCTCACCGGAGGTTGCAAAGCAAAAGCTGGGACCAAAGACCTCCGTTCTCCGTGTTTCCCTTTCATTGGAGAATTTTCAACACAGTCTGCTTAAGGCCCCAGCATGAACACAGTTACTCATTCTGGAAATCTGTAAATAAGCATTATAGAAAATGACAGCTAGGGGAGAACAATTCTTGTGTTCGCAGACAGATACAATTTTTATCGAGAATTTAGAGCTTTATGGATGGTTAAAAATGTGGTGGCACGTTCTGCAAAGGTGAGTTCTCACAATATTTTTTTTTTTCCAGAAAATAAAAATCCCTTTTTTCTAAAAGAAATTGTAGGGGAAAAAAAAAGTAAAAAAAAATTATTGAAAAAATATAAAAAACACAGGTTTTTTCTTTTGTTTTTGGCTTGGGTTTCAATTTTCTAAATCTTTGAACCGCCATTCTGAGAGAAAGATCTGCAAATATTTGAAGACTACTCTTCTTATTTCCACATTCTGTATTGTAACACATGCCACTAAATACATACTAGGAGAAAGACCCCAAACAGTTACAATATCTGATGAAATTGAACAACATGTTTTTGAGCAACAGGTGTTGCACAAAGTTTAAAACCAAGAAAAGACAAAGAAGATTTTGAAAACTGCAAACATCAATCCTATTGCACTGCACTATTGAGAGGGGGGGGAAAAAAAGAAGAGATACAAAAATAAAATTTTCAAATAAATAAAAAAATGCAAGATTTTGCATTTTGAAAGCTGCGAAGTTCATGGAACTTCTGAAGAACTACAGTTAACATTGTTACTGTGTTTCTCCTTCAGGTCTGTGAATGTAAATTCATGTAAATGAATTTTATTAGATTAAATATACTCATAAAATGGAGATGGGGTAGAGCACCTGTTTGGTGAGCAATGTTATTTTCTTCCTCTCAGCTGTAGGTACAAACTAGAGAAAGAAATCTGCAGGATAGTATTCCCAACCACAGCGATCTCTGGTCACCTCTAACAAGCTCAGCTTCTCAAGCCCTATTTGCCCTGTAGCACAATTAATTTATTCTGTCTATAAACATTTATATTGCAATCTACTCGAAATTAATCAGAACTTTTTGTGTAAAATGTTAAAAAAATAAACAAATTCTGCAATGTCTAGATAAAAACCCTTTGACTAGACAAAATCCCTTTGACTAGACTGAATTAGAAAGCACAGTGTGATCATCAACTGTAGCAAAAACCACTGGGACTTTATACATAATCCATGTATATTATGAAGTATAATGAATGCCTTAGAGCATGGTACTGGAAACTCAAAATGTAGGTGTCCTACCCATTAGTTATTTATTTTCCACTAGTGTTTTGACAGAAGTGTCATTAATATTTAGTTAAACATGACCACTGGAATGTTTCATACAGGTTACTCACAAAGGTTAATTTCTGGGTGAACATCCCCAAATTCTGCCATCACTGAATATTAGACTTCATTAGAGGTTAATTTAAAGCAGAATCCTAAATTCATTGACCTTTAATATATTTTGGGGAGGAAATACCCAAAATATTACTGAAGGAGGATATTTATGACTAATTTGAACAATTTTAATGCAGTAAAATATAATGGACTTCATAGGGAGAAAAAAAAAGTATAACAAATAGTAGGAGACGAGACTGGAATTCTCATTTGCTTCACCTTCTTTTCATCTCTGTCAAGCTTTTCTCTCTTTCTTCGTTTTTATTTTTAATGTGAATCATGTTAACAGATGGATTGCCTCAAGTTTTACTATTCTGTTTCCATTTCTGGATTAGTTCTAACGGTATGTATGTGAGAAAATGACAACAACAAAAAAAAGAAAATATCAGGGAAAGCATTTCTAAGGTTCAATTGGTTTTGATGAGGCAGTTTAGCGTGTTTATTCTGTTTGCTTATATGTTAACGTAATTAACCCTGAATCTACTAATGTAAAAACAAATTACTAAAATTTTCAAAAGGAAATTCTTTTATCTTCTCTGTCTGTTCCTCCCCTGTCTTGCCAAATGGTCCTACATGGAAACGAACGAATGCAGATGCCTCATAGCAGCCTTTCCCTGTTGTCCCAGGCACAGGACCAGCAGTGTCTCTGTTCTCAGCTGAGCGTTGGTTTTGTATGCGAGGCTTCCTTAAGCAGAAAGGATCAGGAAAGCTGTGACAAATCAGCCGAGGTTAGGAGTTAATATACTTTTATTTCTCTCTCAAAAATTAACTAAACCTAGTTTAGCTTCATTTTACTAATGAATGACCGTGTCCATACTGCAGGCTAATACACTTTCCTGTACGTGAGCTACATTCATATCTTTGGCTGGTGATTTCTGAGTCTCATCTTGCAGAGGAGCACTGAAGAGACTGACAGTTCCCTTTTCTCTGATAACTGAGCTTTCTACAGTGGGCTTTTCTTATTTCTCTCTGCATCTCCTAAATACAGATACATTAGGAAGAAATTGTTTTATAGAGAGAGTGATCAGCCATTGGAATGGGCTGCCCAGGGAGTTGGTGGATTCACCATCCCTGGAGGTTTTTAAGATGAGACTGGATGTGGCACTTCGTGCCACAGTCTAGTAACCACAGCGATGTTGGATCAAGGGTTGGACTTGATGGCCTCAGAGGTCTTTTCCAACCCTGTCAATTCTATGATTCTATGATTAGTGGCTCTTTCTACTATTTTTCTACCATTCCTAAATTCTCTCATTCCTAGTGAACTCAGACAACAGATTATTCCCCCGTTCTTTTATGTAGCATATCTAAGTCTTTAATGATCTTTCATGAGCACAGATTCACAAAATAGTGTGATTTACCAGTTCAGTACTGTATGTCTGGTCATGTTCAATAAGGACTTCCACAAACCAGATTCACGAATACCGTTTATTGAAGCAACAGGAAACCAGGTTCTGGATTGAAGTTGATAAATGCAGTCACTACAGAGTGTTAATTTGTGTCTCTACAGAATGTATAGTAAGAGAGATCTGAAAGCAAGACACATGTATATATAAAAATGAATATTCCCAGGTGCGCTCCAACGCAGCTGGAGGTGCAAAGCTCATCTAAAGACATCAGAAGAGAAGCAGAGACACAGTGCATCAACCAATCCCAAGCAGGCAGAGGTGTTTTCCCCCTCTTTTTTTCTCCTTTTTTTTTTTTTTTTTTTTTTCTCCTCTGACTGTTTCTGACACCAAAAAAACCCAACCTTTTACATTATAACTTTTGGTCAGAATTTGTAGTTGACAAAAGACGTAAAATAATAACTTTGGTCCTCCTCCACCCACTGAGGCAGCAGCAAAGTTTCTCTGACCTTCACTGGAGGGTTTTTGTGCACATCTTTATCTCCTTAACAAACCAGATTTATAGCAAGGCTTGTTTTTACCAGTGAAGGGAGTGTGGCTACCGGCTGGTACAGAGGTGCTTCTCTGCCCCTCACTGAAACAGCATCAGACCATGAGGTCTCCACTTACCTCCAGACATCCTTGAGGCCTTTCTAGAGCCAGGTGCAAGACAAGTGAAAGGCCCAGCTCAAGTTTTTCTGGACTAAACTCATCAATTCCTCACCGACACAAAGCAACAGTGTAGCACCAAGGATCTCCCACACTCACCTTCGTAGTACTGAAGAGCCACTTTTCAGCGGAACTGCTGCCTACTCACTCCATCCTTCACTAAATCAAGAGTAACATTTTGCATATTTCCTTTCCTGAATTGCATTGTATTTACCTTGAACAGTTTCTTCAGCTTGCCTAAGTCTGTTTTCTGAAGCAGGGTTTCCCAAACTCTTTTTTCCCCCCACAGATGTTCCAAGCAGTATTAAGTGGGACATCCAAGTGAGCCCTGCATGACAGAGTTCATCAGCCAGGTAATATCTTTCTCTTCAACACACGTACCATTCAAGGCTCTAATAATGCACTGCTTGTAAGAGATTTCATAGCAAACTTTTGCTTCTGAAAATTGAGGACAAACCAGGAGAGAAATATCTTCCAGCTTATTGTGTCATTGATATCTTGCTTATTTTAGTTTCCTAGTACTAGTCAACTGGTCTGACTTTGCTCCTAAACACTTATGTTTTTGTCCAGATGAGAGAAGATTACTAAGAACCAAGGAAAAAGAACAGAACTGGTAGTTCTTTTCCCCCTTTATATATAAGGAAGGAGTTGGGATTCACACTAAAACAGAGGAAGAATATTTAAGGATGGGGATATGATAAAAATAGGAGAAAATGCATAATGCAGTTTTCTGAGGTTCTTGTCATATTGCTTTTAAAGCATAGCTAAAAACCTGTATTCAACCAATGTCATTGTCTTTTGCAGGGCAAGTTTCACATTGACTCCCCTTTTTGAGGAAAAAAAAAAAATATGAATTATGATAACCCAGATGGAGACTTTGACTTTTTGTTTCAGTAATGAATTTGTCACCATTTCTTAGTTTAGAAATACCAGTGCCCATGCCATGCAATGTACCATATTTTAATCAAAATAAATCCTGATCAGCGGATTGATAAGGTCTTTATTAAGAGTTAATGTTCTGTGCTGATGATAAAATCACCTTCCAGAGAAAAAGAGATTAGTATAGATAAAATGTTTCAGTGTGAGATAATACTAATTTGATTTACCAGTTTAACTTGTTGTTCCTTCAGTTTCATATCCTTTGTTGTATGAATTCTGTCTATTGTAACGTATAATCCTTAATTGCCATTTAATGTCTAATTTAATATTGTGTACATCCTTCAGAATGTGTTAATCTCACTAATTTAATTAATTAATGATAAATAAATTACAAGAACCTGGTTAATTAAAAATTGTAATGAATAAGTACAGTGGTGTGATTTATCATGCTTCCAAGAGTATCCTGTTGGGATCAGTAAAAAAAATGTGTCCATACTATAAATAGCATAATTTTGTGACCGTGGGTCAAGTGACTTGGAAGACAAAACTTGTAAAGTGCTTGTAGTTAAGATGTGAGGTTGTTTTTACAAGAGGGAGGCATGTTTGCACTGAAAATTGTGATCATAGTGGATGACCTTGTTATTTTTTGAATTTCTGCAAACTTGTATTGTGTTTTCCTCTCAACTTCCTGACATTTCTAACATCATTACATTTTCTATCTTGTCAAGAATGTAATTCACGTGACATTACTGTAGGTGGTTATGATACTTAATTGTCTTCAATTATTTCAAACCACACTCAGAGAAAAGATGTATTTTGAAGCACCATTGGAGAGCATAATGCTTTTGTCTGGATGAAATTGAGGGGCTCTCAAAACACACTTTGATAAATACACAGTTTTATGCTGTACTTTGCACTTTGGTAGATCTATAGCTTTCTGCTGTAGTGGTCTTGTTTTGATGATTATAAAAGATACTAATTAATGTGCAATGCAACAAGACAGCTTGACCACTGCATACTATGTCTTATGTCTTTCTTCTCACGTGAGTCTTAATATTCTTCATGCAAAGGTTGGTGGCAGTGCTGGTACACCAGCATAGTACCAGCTATATATTTTGATATTTCTGTTCTTCAGGAAAACACAATATTCAGTCAAATATAAAAATCTGTTTTGAAGAACCATGATTGAAGTTCAGTTTAGAGGATTTTAGTGATCACATAGATCACACAGATCCCAGAGAATAAATAGGTAGATGCAGACAAGATGAGACAGGATTAATTAAAATAAAAGCATTTCCTATTGATGTTTACGACAGCCAAATCTTTAAATTTTTTGTGTTTGCCAGAAAATATGGTAACTAGAACCAGCTGAATATAAACTAAATAACCTCATTATATAATGTTATTTTATATATAATATGAATAGATATAATTATATAACGTAAAAGAAGATTTAGCAACTAAGCTGAAAGTGATGCATTTTCAGAATCAAGCTCCAACATTTACAACAAATTAGTCTGCCAATAATCTTTCAAATGCTGTTTATTTATTGCACAGTTAAGGTTGTGTGGTGGGATGAGGGAAAGGGGAAAAGAAGTGCATGCGGAGCTGCAACAGCTGCAGTACATCCGTGGGGCAAAAGAGGCACAGGCAAAGCCTGATTTCATATCTGATAATAAGAAAGAGGTGTGGTGTCAAGAATGATATTCCCGCTGGGAAAGGCAAGGCCTCCTGATGTCTGTTGAGCTTGTGTCTGTCAAGGGTGTTCTGTATCTGCAGGAGGCAGCTGCTCTTTTGTGCTCAGAGGAGCCCAGCAGGCACAGCTGACTGGCCATGTCCTGCCCGGCACGGGGCAGCATCTCTTGCTGGGATCCTGCTGGAATCCTGAGAGCAGCCATTTCTGCCCTAAAGCAGGACACCACATAACATCATCTACTGCCAAACACCGTCCCTCTTCAAGGACTGCACAGGCGTGAATTTGCCTTGGAGGACTGTGCTGGTTTCAGCTGGAATAGAGTTAAATTTCTTCACAGTGTCTAGTACCAGGCTAAGTTTTGGATTTGTGCTGGACACAGGGTTTATAATCCAGAGATATTTTTGTTATTGCTGAGCAGGGCTTACCCAGAGCAAAGGCCTTTTCTGCTGCTGGTACTGCCACCCTGGCAAGGGAACTGGGGTCCATGGAAAGTTCAGAGGAGACACATCTGGGATAGGTGATCCAAACTGACCAAAGGGATATTCCAGACCATATGACATCATGCTGAGTATGTAAAGCTGGGGGTAATAAGGAGGAAGGTGGGGGACATTTGGAGTGATGGAGTTTGTCTTCCTAAGTAACTGTTATACATGATGGGGCCCTGCTCTCCTGGAGATGGCTGAACACCTGCCTGCCCATGGGAAACAGTGAATTAATTCCTTGATTTGTTTTGCTCGTGTGTGCAGCTTTTTCTTTCCCTATTAAACCATCTTTATCTCAACTCATGGTTTTTCCAGCTTTTACCATTCTGATTCTCTCCCTGATCCAACTGGTGGGGGAGTGAGCGAGTGGCTACACGAGTCTTGGCTGCTGACTGGGATGAAACCACAAAGGAACCTGAGAAAAAGTAAATTTTGTGGTTTGTCAGGAAAGCCTTTAACAAGCTGTACAGTAAGTGTTTTTGGGGGGAGGGTAAGGAAGGAGGAAAGTTATATTTCAATTTTATAGAAGCCAATGGTATAATATAATTCCAATTAAAATCAAGCAAGGAATAAATTATTATGTTCAGAGTTTACTGTATATTGAAACAGAACAGTACTATGATTAAAATTTTGAAAAAACGTAATTGTATGGTCAGATGCTCTACCTTTGCCATTCTGAGCAGCATTTTAACGCCAGAGTTAGGAAACAACTCAAGGGGAGCAAACACAGAATAATCTGTTTCCCAGGAACTTAACTTGGGATTACTTTTCTGCTTCCGAGTCATTTCAGTGCTCTATGAATTATTTCTCTCTGATAATGAAAACAGTGTGACCATTGTGCACAAATTTGCAGTATTTAATGTAATAACTTATACAAAAGTTTTTAAATTAAGACTACGTGGTTTTCATCAAAATTTATATGGGAATCTGCATCTTGTCAACAGTTAAAAAAAATAGCACCTATTAATAATGTAAATATGAATAAACTAGATGAAAGGAAAGTACAGCAAGGTGAACACATTCATACTTCAACTATTTTACAGACACACTTGTTTAGCCTTAGAATTTCAAGGGAATTCTAACAATGTGCTAGAAAAAAAATATGTAATAGAGAAGAGACCTTCAAGAGACACAGGGAGCAAAGTGATCAGCAATGCTCTGAACATATATTTTTCTTGTAGAGAAAATGCAACCAATCTGTTACAGAACAGGCATTACAGCTGCTTTGTGTCATTCATGTTTTTTGTCATGCCACATCATGTTATAGGGATCATTTTATTATTTTTGGGGTGCTTCTAACATGACATGTATGAAGAAGATGCTCAAGAATTAGTCCTAGCAGATTTATTTATACAAGCAATAATAATGTACTTGACATAATGGTTTCTAGTCAAGAAACATGAAAAGGAAAAATGCATTGAAACCATCCACAAAAATGTTATCTTTCTTCATTTTGTCATCTACTATTGGTTACTTACTTTACTCCTGCTTTTAAAATTTGATTGGTCTAATAGAAAAAACACCATCTATATTAAAGTTTTAAAGTAAAACTGCGTGGATTAATTTTCATAATGTTGGTAGAAGGTAATAGTGGTCTTCAGTGACCACAATATCTTGTGAATTGTATGGAGCCAGACACCAAAATAAAACTACCAGGTCTTCAGAGTGCATCAACAGCAGGTTCCCAAGAGGGCAAAGCAGCTCTCAGTGGGGTGCAGTACATTGGTAGAGAAAGAGTTTCAAAATTTCTTCCCCAAAATAATTTGATACACGAGGAGCTTCACTGGTTTCTTTATACATACACCTACTCACGTGAATAAGCCTTTAATGAGGGTCTAACCTATTAATAATCTATTAATAAACTCTGGACTTAACAAATCACTCCAAGAAATTCCAGGGCTTGTCCCATGCAGGTGTTCAGATTAGATGTGCTAATAATCCTTTGTACTTTAAAGGGAATTCCAGGCATAAAGCTATTCCACTACAATTGTTTGCTCTGAACTCAGCCCCTTCCCCGCTGCTTCAGCAGCAGACAGAGCATAAAAACAGCTTCAACAGCTCCTGCTGATCTACCCACCATTTTATTTGCTTTTGAGCAGATGTATAAAGGAAAAGCTTTGCAGAGATATTACTTAGACCAATTGCAATTAAAATGTACTGAACATTGTGAGTGAAGATCAAAAGTAAGAGAATCCTGTTAATTCTCTGTTGTGGTAGAGGTTTATCAAGTTTCAGAAAGGAGCTTTCTATTTCTGATTGACTCCAAAATGCATCTAAACAAACTGACTGGAACAGACTAAAAATAAGCAATTTTTTCTATTTCTGCCCCCCCCCGGATAGAATCATACTAAAATTAGTCATTGCACTGATTAGGAGGCTAAACTGATGCCTACAAAAACTAAAATATCTTCTGTACTCATTGCAGTGAAGTATGTCGGTGTTGTTTGGAATAAGTAGAAAAGTAAAAATCATTAGAAACCGTTTTTTGGGACAAAAATTGCATTGTGATAATTATAATTGGTTTTATGATGTATTTCTAATTCTGTCCTAGCTAATAATGAACATTTTTAATTTACTCCTATGTCTTAATGAACTGTTTACTCATATTAAAATCTATTTTGTGCACCCAGTGGAGAAGGAGTTTCTGTGACTGGATGCTATTGCCTGCTTCATATTTGAAGGGATCTGAAGCTTTTATTTTTGTTATTATACTGTATGACTTCTATGAAGACTCTCAGTATTAGTTCTGTTCTCTGGTTTGATGATCTAAGCTTCATTTCTGTGTCAATTATCCATAAACACTGAAGCTGTTTGAGGATTCTGTCCTCCAAAATGTGGAAACAACATTTGCTAATGGCTGATACAGAGTTCTTCTGTCAACACATCTGTCTCCCATCAGCCTCTTTTCATGCTACCAGCCCCAGAAACCCACCTTGACAAACATTTCTGCTGAAAGAATTAGCAAAATTTAGTCCCATGGCTATTGTGTATGTGTTTCCTCAGCAGTCATACTGATACCAGTGAGGATGTAGAATACATTGATTGTTGTTAGTTCTTCGACGTGGCAGCTGTTTTGCCTTGCTGCAAAACTTCAGGCTCTCTTTTCTAAAAGTGGTTTTCTTTCAGAGCTAGGGAAGGCAATGCAAAGTACAGTTGTCCTCTCAATGTTTTATTAAGCTGCTGAATAGCAAAACATCTGTTGTGACAACTTGGGAGGAGTGACCTAGAGCAGCAAAGCTTGAGCTCTCTCTATTTCTGAAGGGCATACTGTGCCAGTTGTTCCAAAATAACATACCCTTGCTCTTTCCCCTGCTGTGAAAGCCTTTCTAGCACAAATGCCTTCCTGACTTTCTAGGGTGATGATGACGTGTAGCCACTCAGCCATTTGTTGGCTAGGACATCCTTAGTCAAGAATACAGAGTTTTAACTTGGAGATACATACCAATTATGACAGCTGTCTCAGCAACTCAACCCAGTTAACTTTTCATATTCCCTTAATCAACCAATCTCTGCAAAAAAACACAGTTTGGTTTGGGGAATTTTGGGGGAGGGGGGGTGGAGGGGGTGCTTCACTATTATTTTAGATTTGTATGTACAAAGATAATTTTTCAGTAACTTCTAAGCTCCAAAGAAAGTGCACGTAGAGGTCATTTCAGTGATAACAAGGTATATTCCACCCTGTTATGCAGCATCCTGGACTCTTATTACCCTAGATGAGACAGCCCTATGAACATGAAACAAGTTGATTCTTTCAGCCTGACCTGTACTCCCTGACTGCTTTTTTCCTGAAGGAAAGAGTATGTGTACACACACAGGTCAGACCCTGACTTGCAAGCCAGAAACAGCAAGTGTTCAGATCCATTCTGAGAACTGCAAAGTGCTCCTGGGTCCTTCAATTTGCACACACCCATGGTGTGCCAAATAGAGTCTGGGCACATTGTTATCAGGGGTAAAGCTGTATCACTGCCATCTTCAAAAACATTGCTTATTTCCACACATAAAAAAAGGAGGAAAGCCTACCTAGCTTGAGTTCATATCTGTGTGTGGTGTTCTGTTATTCGGATAAGCCCTTTCCATCACATGGTGCCACTCCTGCTTTCCTTCACCAAGGGTTCTGTATCCCGACCACACGTCCCTGTTTCTAGAAAGGTCTTTTGAGACTCAGCAGGGTGGTGATTTATTCTTAACCACTGAGGAAGGCTGAAAAGCTCTTTGGGAGTGCACATGTGAGGAAAATGCTTATTCTTGCTCAAGTCACACTGGCAGTGACAGGTAAATAAGTATCACCCTATTTTGAAACAACAGTGCTGTACCATCTCTAGAGTCCAATGGAACAACTCATAAGGGAATATCAGTGGCACAGACACATTGTTATGCCAAAGAGGGTAAAGCATGGTCTTTCTTCACCTACTGGATTCTAATTCACAGTGGAATCCTATTCTGATTCTTTACATCCTTATCACAGCAACCTCAGCTAAGGGAGTTACCACGATCTGATTAATAAGTGCAGGAAGGAACCTCGTGTAGGTAGATGAAGGACCATATCTTCAGCAAGGCAGAGGCGGGTCTGACATCTGCAGCCCAATTCTATACCAAAACAGAACCCCCTTTTCTCTTAACTAGCTCTTTAATCTTTCCCCTTTCACAGACTCAAAGGTGTGTATCAGTTGTCCTTCTCTACCAAAGATCAGACTGAGGAGTTCTGACATCCTTATTTCCCTTGGTGTCGTGGGATTCTCCAGTATACATCATTTGGTCCAACTAGCTGAAGACCCAGAAAGACATAAGATATCATATAAATAAATAGTGCCTTTTCAGTCTGATTTTATTGGTGAACTCAGTGGGTTATTCCCTGCCTTCCTCTGCCAGGATCCTAAATATCCAGAAAGCTAAGAAAAGACGGAAGTCACCTGGGCAAAGGGCAGACAGACCTGCAATGCACAGGCATTGTGCAGAGGGATGGCTCTTAGAAGCATTCAAGCCATGCCTGAATGCAAATCATCATTTAAACCACATGAAGAAGGAATCACTTGCAGTAAAGTATGTATTTATTTCAGTTCTGTGAGTTTGTGGGCTTTTTGGCATCACAAGGGGATCAATAGAAGCCACTTATGATCAATGTTTCCTTTAGTGCAAGAAGAATTGCTATTTTTCTGCCTATGTGAAGCTATTTCTGCCTTGTGGATGGTGCTTTCATTCTCCAGTGCAGTTCCTGTTTGTCAACATCATCCTTCATTGCTCTCTGTGTGGAAGGCAGCTGGAGACAGTACAGCTTTCCCCACAGAAGACTAAAGAACAAAACTGACTGCTGGGCACATTAGTGTGTCTCTCCAACCTTTACTTCAGTGAGGCTGCTGCAATATCTGCACTTCAGCCACAAAAGAGCAGAAAACACAGAAGACAATAGTCATATTGCATCCCAGGATGATCTGACTCTGAGTGTGCAGAGATACTCAGCTGGTCTCTCTGAACAAAACTAGAAACAGAGGCTTACCCCAAAGTCATATTTGAATTGTTTTCCATTAACATCAAAGGTACAAACAATTTTAAGCTTAAGTGTTTTCAATATGTGAATAACAATTTCAATCATACACACCACTGTGTACCAACATCTCTCCACAAATGAAACCAGAAAGGCTTAGAAGGATGGTACAGATATGCAAGGCAGGAGGTTTAGTGCTAATGCCAAATGAACTGAATCAATGTGAGATCTATGAAGAATTAGTCCAGGGCTGCTGAGCTCAGGTTTTGCAGGACTGTGCTGACATGGCTAACATAGTAGTTCAGGACTTGAGCTGCTGCATATGTCCTGCACTGTAAGAACACGCCTTCTGGCACTCACACACTTCAACAGTATGTGGCAAGAAATACAGAAGCCCGTAGGCTCTTCAAGGAGCACAAATATTTCTTCACAGCCTCTCAGTGAGTTGTTCCTTTGCTTCATGAAGGAAAATGTGTGACTGTGACATGGTAACCAGGTACTTAGTTTATTATAGGGAATTCTCTTATGCTGGCATCTTGTGAAATCCCAGCTCTTTGCAGTACAGAGGATTTTTGCTTTGAGTGACTAGGCCTGTCTATCATGCTGTTTTCTTTAATTTTCTCCTACAAGCACGTACTTAAAAAGCATGGTCTCTTTTACGTATCTGTGCATGTACTTGCTGTGTGTGCCTGCAAATGGAAAAGATTACACTTTCACAGGCACTGCAATAACTCAGGGATTGAACTCGACTTCACAGAAATCCTTTTTATTCTAATGGATCACATAAAAGAAATCAGAAGCTGAAAAAGTTAACCTCTGTTAACTGATCAGACAGTATTCAGCCTCCAGATGTACATAAGTCACTTAATATCTCTGCAGCCTTCGTTTAGCAAGAGGTATCATGTCATGGAAAAATTAGTCTATTTGGGGAACCCAGCTACTGCTGATCATGAACATTTCATGCTCTACAGTGCATTTATTTTAGAAGAATTCTAGTGCTGTGAAATCTCTTTCAAAATTAAAGTTGGGAAGACTGCCATTTGCCCTTGATTACTTTAGTAGGAAGAAAGGGAGATCTGCACTATCTGTATTTCAAATCTTTAAATTAACAAACCATTATATCTTTTTTTTTTTTCCTTCATTGTTTTTGTGTTTCATAATCACCTTAACAAAAAGTTTGGGGACTTTGACTTTTCAGTTTAAAATATTTTTTTTCTTTTTAATTATAGGAAAACGTTTATTTTTGAGTTAAAAATCTAGGGGAAAAAAAACATTTTCCCACTGGAGAAACATTTTATTTATTAATTAAAATATATTTATTAGAATCATAGAATCATTTAGATTGGAAAAGGGTCTTAAGATCATCTAGTCCAGCTGTAAATTCAACACTGTCATATCCATCAAATGTTTCTTGAGATTGTAAGAACAACTGCAAGCCGAATTGAAATCAGAAAGTCCTTTCAGATTATTAGTTGAAAAGAAGTCCAACCCAGAAGATGTTGTTTATTAAAATGTAACTTGATAATGGAATAAGTTAAAATACCTAAACTAAAAATAAGCCTCTTTTTAAGGCAACAAGAAGAAAAAAATGCCCAACTGCAAGAAAATTCTTTAGCTCATATAATCTTAAAATATGTTATAACTTTTCAAATAATTGTCTTAATCTAGAAGAATTGATTTTTTCCACTCTGAAAAACTTGGGAATTGTTTCATCTTGTTAAATATCACTTAATTTAACAACACCCTTATTTATGTAATTGAGAATGTCATGAATTTTTCAACTAGATTTAGTGCACAGTAGACCATAACATCTCTCTGTACTGCAACCTTTTAGGTCACTGATTCCAAGCTGGTGTCAAGGTTTGTAGATTAAGTAACTTTCCAGCTGTCTTTGCCACGTAGGGACAGGCATTGTCTGTGATCTGTCTGTACCGAGTGCCTCTGTTACACCTGGTAACAACCACACAGGTGTCACACGGCAACATTTCAGTAGCCTATACATCTATCTGTATCATATCAGATCATTTCATAGCATGTCATAATCTATTTTGTATAATATCTATAATTTCCTCTATACAGTAGGGCTCTGCAACCTCTTCTTTCATTGCCCCATGAAAGACAAACATGAAGAGTTGTCTGTGTGCACAAATGATCACACATATAGTCACATACTCGTGAAATAAATGGAAGTATGTTTTTGGATGAGCCCTTTGCTAGGTTTGTCCCTAAAGCTGAAATCAGAGCTTCTATAAGAGGTCTTGTTCTCATGGGGTCACATCGAGGCATAAATGTCTTTCTTTAAGTCCAAGGTACTGGACAGATGCAAAGTAAAAAGCTTTTTTCCTCATCTTTTTCTCACCCAAATTAATAAGACAACCTATACTGGGCAGGGCCACCAAAAGGAGACAAAAATATAGAAAGCAGAAACAGAAAAACAGAAAAGTAGTTTTTTCTGGAAAACAGCTTCAGGAAAATATTTTCAGATTTTCCTTTGAGTTTGAATAAGTGAACTAAATGATATTTAAATTGCTTTACCAAAAGAGCTGTGCTAGAAACCATTTGCGTATATAGTACAGAGATGCTTTCTGAGTTTCATTTAGAGTATGTTAATATAACCACTTCTGAACTTGACATTAAATATGAAGTGAAATGCTACAAAATGTTTCCCCGGAAAGATTTTCAGAAAACATTTTTTTCCCCATTTCTTTTTGATTTCTTAAATGGGTCACTTTCCCTTATTCAACTATCATACCTGTAGAAATATAGAGAGGCTCTCTGCATTGTCACATCACACGTCACATTATGCAACACAAGATTTTGAATAAATAGCAATAAGTGGATAGTTCACATAATAAGAGAACAGGCTAGTTGTATAACAGTATTTGATTTTCACTTCAGTAAAGGGCTATCATTGGCCTCTAAAAGAAATGTTGGACAAGAGCTGCTGCCGATGCTGGCAGATGAAAAGAAATACCTTCACTCCCCTAATTAGACTCAGGAGGTGACAAGGAAACCTGTGAGATCTTTGCCCACAGGCTTAAATCCAGAGAGAAGAAAAGGGGGAAAAAAGGATGGGGAAACCATGAGAGAGCAGCTTGAATAGTTTGAATTACTGAGCCTAAAAAGAATCTGCTTTTTTAAGGAAGTCAAAATGGTTGAAAAAAAGCCCTCGTGTAAGTTGTCTCAAAAACTAACAATTTTTCCACAAGGCAGGGGAGAGCAAAAGCTTCCTCTTAGAATACAAGGATTTACAGATTAAGGACATTGCGTGATTTTAAAAAACCCAAACAACCAACAACAAAATCAAACAAACAAACAAACCACCAAGTAACCCCTCAAACAATCCTCCTCAAAAAGTAAAACCCACCAAAAAAAAAACCCACAGAAAAAAAAACCCAAATAAACAAACACAAAACCCAAACAAAAGAAAACAAAACAAAGCCCCATAAAACAAACAAACAAAACCCCTAAAACAAACAAAATAACCCACAAAAATACCCCTGCAAAAATACAAAAAAAAAAAAAAAAAAAAAAATTCACTTTCCAATGGCTTCAAGCCCTGATAAAATTTGGAAGACAAATTTAACTGTGAAGAGAACTTCTTTGCCTGGTAGATACTTTCAGAAATACTGCTATTTCTGTTTCAGATACAGGAGCAGTACTGGCTGAAGCATTGAAGCCCGCTCCTGGTATCCCACCTTCTCAGGTGGATTTGCAGGACTGAGTCCTAAGTCACAAGTGGGATGTACCAGATACCAGTCCCTGTACAAAGATCAAAGCAACCTGAACTTGAAAAGAAAGTGCAGTGTAGTTGCATGATGATTGCAGCAGTGGAAGATCACTTTAACAGCTCTGGTACAGACAACCAGAGTAAGGCTGGATACCTTCTAAAGCAGGTATGGTAGCACCATATAAGAAAACATAATCCAAGCATGAAATAAAGGCTCAGCAGGAAAGTAAAAAAATGGGGCCAGAGATTCCAGTGGAAAATCATGATAAAATGTAGCAAAAAAAAAAAAAAAAAACTTTTGACAGGAAAAAAATCTGAGAGTATCCTTTCATTTGACTTTGTTATGTAATTTACTTCCTTTCCATAAGTGCACATAAAAATGGAAAAGAGCATTTATTAGTACAATTTCAAAGACAAAATGTGTTGTTGTTTTGTTTTTTTTTACATTATTTGATCCAAAAATATAATAACAGGTACAAAATTCAAATAAGAACCTCAGGTTTGGTTTTGGTTTTGGTTTTTTGTTTTGTTTTTTTTTTTTTTTTTAAATGCAAAATAACCATGTAAATACCTAGGAAGCATAGTCATGTTTACTCCCATGTTTCTTACAAAGTCTTTCTGATGTCAGCTATATCTTTCTCTACTCTAAATTTTTTGAAGAGTTTTTATCATACACACTTCAAGTAAGCACATCTAGGCCCATAAAAGAGATGGGAAGTTATTGTTACAAAGGCAGGAATTCATAGGAAGGGTACAGATATGTATGTCATGCTGGATCGGGTCAATAGTTCAGCTGATCTAGCTCCCTGTCTCCAATGTTGGGATTACTGGATTACTCATTGGAATTGCCAGGAAATGCAACCGGAGAAACACCACAAATCTTCTGCCTACAGTTAAAAGCATTATTTTAAACTTGACAGGTAGAGTGGCAAGGTTGTTACAATGAGATAAGTACTTGCAGATTCTCCGAAAATCTTTGCTTCTGTGGGTTTTTTCTTGTATTGTTAATTCTGAATATCTTCCTAGTTGGATATTTTCATCCCTCTAGAAAAACACGATGTAGGTTCTTTTTAAATTATAAGACACTAGTTAAATTGTAAGAAACATGCAGTGGTTTGAACTGTCAGCTCCCACACTGTGGAAGGGTGATGAGATAGACTGATTTTTTTTTTCAGAGCGGTGCCTTTATTTCCCTACTTAATTTGCAGTCAGTATCAGACTAACGAGTTAAACACTAAAGAGTTAAACATGATTATTAGCAATTATCCTAGGCTGAGTGCAACAAATCTTCTATATGAGAACAGAAAGTCATTTAGCACAGGTCAGTGTAGGTAGGAGGTACAAGGTAGTACATTTGGCTTTTACTCCATGTGTCACCACCACACCACTTGACCTGATGCATCACTATTTCACCCTCTTCATCTGCTGCCCCAGTTAAACCAATCTTTACTTTGCTTTATTGTATTTCTTGAAGTTAACCTGAAATAAAATTCTTATGACTAAGAAATTATATGCCATCAAGAACATTGGGCATCTGAATATTTCAACTGTCCTAAGGGCAGTTTTATATACTAGAATGATAATTTTAGCCAAAGGGTACTCCTTTGGAAAGAGTATTAGAACTTCAAGGAGTCTTGCTTTCAAATAAAGTGGAGGAAAAATTTCATGTTTCCTATGTGAGATAAATTTTTGTGTTGCTTTCCTTCCTGGAGTACCGCTGGTATCCAACTTTAGGAATGCAGAGTCATAGATCTTGTCTCATTTAATGTGCAAAAGATAAGCATGACATGTTGAGGTACAATATTTGTATTTGTTATTCATAACTGTCAAGGAGTTGTAGTGCTTGTATCTGCAAAATCACATTAAAAATATTTCTTAGTTCCCTTCAGCTAATCCCCCACAGAGAACCCACCAAATTTATGGGAAGGCAGCAGACAGTTCTGTTCCCAGTCTGACTGTTTTAGATCAGACCATCCTTTAGTGCTACGAAGATATTGTATTCCCACTTTAAGAAAGTTTTATACAGCCTCATTGCAGAGTACTTAAACTCATCATGGTGACATAGTCCTGTTAGATTTTATGATTCTTTTTCATGGCTTACCAATAGAGAAAGTGTTAGCTAGAGACAGTAACTTGCACAATAGCAGCGGGAAGAAAAGCGAGCTCAGGACTTTCAAAAGCATTTGAATGCATAAAAAACTTTGGTGCAGTGAGTGAGGAGGGAAGAACTCTTTTTCCCACAATAGCAAAAAGAATAATGTATTACTCTCAAACTGAGACATCATTTTATGTTGCCTGTATGCACAGAAATAATTCTCTAGTGCTGTCACCTGGACACAGTCAATAAAGTGTTTCAACTTTGCTGCACAGTAGTGTTTACAGCAAATGAGTTCTAAAGTATTCAAGAGGTAATAATTAGCTGAATGCCTGCAGTCTCATTTTGAAGCACCGCACAATTATTTATTATGTGTAACAGTATATGATCCTCTGTGAAAAAAAGATTAGAGAAAAATAAAAGGTATCATGCATTAAAAGCACAATATTGTAAAATAATGTACATCCATAAAATCCATGGGGTTTACCGATACTCTGTTATGTTGCAGCTCTTATACCGTAATATGAAAATACATGACAGGTACTGTGTTGAAACCAAGCTTTAAATACTAAAAGGAATATCATCTACTGGGTCTGCAGTATAACTCTTCCTGTGAAAATTCTATAGCCACGACTAGGGGCAAGATCCTTAGGGAGCTTAGGGTCAGATTTATATTATAACTTCTAAATGTAAAGACCTTAAGACATTCTAGAGGTGTTAAATCTGCATAAATCTCCAGTATATGCCTGCTGTGGAATCCTCTAAGTGGTTTAAAAAATGTACACAGTGTTTTTTTTTTTCTTTTAGAGGTAAGATTGTCTCTTTTCTTCCACATATCCTCACTGGTTTGGTTATCTGCAAGGCATAATATAGGACATGTATGGAAATAATATAGGATATGCAGGGAAATCTCTTTGGAAGCTCCTGTTCTTGCCATTTGCACAGGAGGGAAATAAAGAAACACCATCGAGAAATCTGTAAAAAATTACTTATTGTGTCAGATATCAGAAGTGAGTAAACATGGAGGGAGAAATTATCTACTAGAAGTAATGCTCTCCCTGGAGTAAATAGACACTAAGTAAATGTTCTTTGACTTCCATTGCTGTGTTTTTCCCTGATTTGCTTCCAAGGCAGTACAGCAACGTGCTGTCCCTGACTAACAAGATGTTCTGAAATATCTCTCTTACTAGGTCCAAATGTGAATGTCTCAAAAGCCAAAGAAAATTTCCTGAGTTTTTGTGGGGTAAGGCTGAAGGGAGGAAGAAACACGTGAATTCCATTTTATATTAGAAACCACAAGTAAATAAATGTTGTTACGAACATTAGAAGATAGAATATCCACTTGACTCACCCAAACTCCATAGAAGAACACAGGCCCTGTAATAAACCACTGATTTATTTACTGGGTTTTCTCTCTCTTGAATACCATACCCATGGAGATACAAGCCTTATCGATTGTGGTCCTCATGTCCTGAGTAAGAATTTAAGAAAAATATATATAAAATGTTGAAATGCAATATTAAGTAGCTGCAAACCTTTTTATGTTTTTCCTAATGTTAGATTCAAGACCTTGCATTGAATTCCATGTTAAATACCTATTCATTTATGAGGTAGATTTAACCACTCAACATATATTTATCTCTGAAGTATCTTTGCAAACAGTTGAGCTTTGATCTGTTACATTGGTCAAAGGAACATCAATTTTTTTTAACTTTGAGGTTTTGTTGGACATCGTTGGGCTTTACTAAAACTATACTCCATTCTAAGTGTGGTGAAGTGAGAGTACTTGTGAAAGTACTGCTTTCTGCTGCTTGGATTTGCCCTGAAGTCATTAATATCATCCCTGTCGTCCCCCAAGAAACATAATGACCAAAAAATATATTGAACATGAAGTGAACTAGAATTTTTCAAAATGCTGAAATGGAAGTCAAGCTGAAGAAAGGCTTTGAGTTTCTACATACCAAGTGTAACCAACTCTCATTTATTCTACTTTATGTTTTCTGTGGATCTACCCCTGAATGACTAACCTACCTGAATTACCAGAGATTTCCCACTTGTATTCCCAGCATAAGAAAAAATCCTTACTACATTGAAGAGAACAGGGGCAGTTTCAAAGGATCATGATTTCATTTCAGATATTTATTGGCACTCAACCCTTTAAAAATATTTCTGCATCTGTCTCCTTACCCAGAGCAAAAGCATTGTTGAAGATGCATAAAAATCATCTGTCTCTATCCAGAAGCACTGGTAAGACAAAGGATAAATCCGGGAAGTATTGCGGAACTATTTGTCAGCAATAAGAATAATAATATAGAGACAACATCCTTTTATGGGATCTTGCTGGGTTTTCAATGCAGATTGATACCATAATGCATCGTAATGGCTTTCATTAAACTGTTATGGCAGTACTGAAACTTCTCTCCTGTCCATCACTTGCAGGCTGCCCATACTAATGCCTGTCTGTGTTACTTGTCACTTTCTGTGCCAGTGCTAAAAACCATTTGCTGGAGAAAGCATGGCCATTTTTCTTTATTATGCCAGCTACTACTAGGTTAGACTGCAAAACTATACACTTCATCTTGCAAGTGAGTGGTGCCCAAGTGTCCTAATTGAGATCAGAGGTGAACCCTGTTCAGCATCACAGACCCACAGTGGAAGCCATAAACAGCTTACTAACCGTATAAACAAGAAGGAGAGAGGACAAAATTAAAGGAAATAGATGTAAAGGGAGATGGAGAGACTGGACCATGGCCACATAACATTTAAGCAGCAGCAAAAAGGCTGTAAATCAATTTTCTTTACATTCTGTTTGCTGTGAGACCAGCATTTCTCATTCGCTGCTTCATGAACTGCTCTTAACCTACAAGACATTGGCAGGAAATCCACAAAAACAAGCTAAAAAGAGTACATCTGTGATTTTTTATGCATTCCAAACAAGAACATCAAGGGCAAAATAGAGTTTTAAGGGAGCATAATCTCCTTTCCCTCCCAAAGAATTTCACCTGAGCTGCTGTGCCGCATCCACTCCAAGACAAAAAAGAAAAGGGAGTCCTCCTCAGTTCTGCCTAATCACATTCCTTTTATTAGCATGCACTATGGCCAACAAAAAACATATACATTTTATTGGAGGTGTAAACAAAAACTACACACTATGGCAAAGCAATACAACTGGCCCTCGGATTTTTTTACCAAAATGCTTATGTGTGTCTTGGAAAGGAGAAGGGGCAAAAAACCACTACCCCAGCTTCTTTTGAATTCATGTTTAAATGAAATGTAAACAAATTGTGGCTTACATTGTAAGAAAATTAAGCAGAATATGCTAATAATTGCATGTCATTCTGAGTAATCTTTGTTTGTTTTACATAGTTTGAGACAAACCTGTCAATGCTACGTTGCTGACTGGAATAATTATGAAAGCTGCAGGTGTTGCCATGTGTTTTCACTCAGCACTGGGGTTCCCCAAAGGATGTCTCAATGTGACACTGAGGTGATCTATACTTGTAAGACACAAACACAGAAGCATCAGTCCTGTTTCCTCCAGGGCTGTGGTCACCTCTTGGGTGCCCTCCTTTCTTTCTGCTAGGTGCAGTCTGCAGCTAATGGTCCAGGCTGTGCTCCCATCCAGATCTGCAGCCAAATTGCCCAAGTCAGACACAAACACCTGGCAAACGTTCAGCTACCCTCCCATAGATGATTTTACAGGCTGTGTTCCTGCAAATGATCCTGGCTTTCCTGAAGTGAAGCAAAACGTTAGCCATGCAATGTCTGCATGGACCTCAAGAAGAGTTTAGACTTTGGCAGTAGTTGAGATCTGACTGCAAAGTTACATGGAATAGATAGATCACATTATGATAAATTAAAGAAGGTACTATTTAGGAATTTTATTCTATTGTTTGATATTATTGCATTCTTATGTTAATTATCATATTATATACTATATTGTATTATTATTTAGGAATTACTGTTTTTAGAAAAGTCTTCTTTAATTATCTATCTCTCGCATGCCCTGTATTTTTTAGTTCTATCTGAGTAGCCTGGAGGAAAAGGACTTAGGGGTATTGGTGGATGAAAAACTCAACCTGATCCAGCGATGTGTTCTTACAGCCCTGAAAGTCTTGGACCTGTTGGAATGAGTCCAGAGGAGGACCAGAAAGATGACCAGAGGGATGGAGCACCTCTCCTGGGAAGACAGGCTGAGGCAGTGGGGGCTGTTTGCCCTGGGACGAGGGAAAACTTTCTAACAGCCTTCTTCCAATACCTAAAAGGTCTACAAGAGAGCTGGAGAGGAACTTTTTCTGAGGGCATGTAGGGACAGGGAAAATGGTTTTAAACTGAAAGAGGGTAGGTTAAGATTAGATATTAGAAAGAAATTCTTACTGTGAGGGTAATGAAACACTGAACTGGATGGGTCTTTGAGCAACCTCGTCCAGTGGAAGGTGCCCCTGCCCAAGTCACGGGGGTTGGAACGAGATGATATTTAAGTTCCTTTCCAACCCAAATCATTCTAGGATTCTAAAACCACCTGTGTGTTCTGGGTGTATCATCCCTACCTACTGACAGAGGGATTCAGCTTCAAAAGAGGAATGTAGCCCTATGGCAAGTGTTCTGCAACATCTGTAAGGCATCACAGCACTTCAGAAAAGCACATTTCAATGTCATACCAAACAGAAATCAAACCAGTGATGAATACATTTTCTAAATGTTTAATTTCACTAAGATTGCTGTCTTCCTCCTGTATTTCTAATTTCTCTGAATAAAGAGACTTTTCTTCTGGGCACCAGAGGTATGAAATGGTCTTTTAGCTCACTTAAATATATCTTTAAACGTACACATAGGCACAATGTTCATAAATTATTCTCAGAAAGCTAAAAAAAAAAAAAAAAGGAAATATCTATAAATGAGAAATCAATTCTCTTGGGACTTTCAAACTGGTGACTAGCCCTAGACATTTTATATTTCAGTTTGCCTGTTTAAGTCATTTCCAAGATACCCAATTTGTCTGCTGACACCCGATGGATACCTGAGGTTCAAATCTCAACAGCTGCAGAAGGACCACGGAAATAATTGTGTATAACCTGAATGAAATGTGGCATCTCCCAAGACAGTGGTGCATTTCTGGCATCTGTGGGGTGAAGCAGATCACACAGCCAGAGCCTTCCTCATTGTAGAAAAGGTAGAGAAGAGCTTATTTTTAGCTTGTTTGTCTGTCTGTAGGAAATGGACAGCAGCACAAATGCTCTCATCTGATTCAAGAATCAGTCTTTTTTGACTAACTTTCATACAGTCATGGTTAGATTGCAACCAGCAGACAAACCAGCAAGCTGAAAGTTTGCTTAATTAAATCCTGTGTTTCAGTAATTTCTGTGAGGAACAAAACAACAATAACAGCAGCAAAACCCACAAGAAAAAAAGAAAACAAACCACCACACTCCAAAAAACAGCAATCCAACAATCTTATTTTTGTGCCACTATCATATTTTCCTACACTTAACTTATGACATGTCCCATAATTATTATCTGTTGCCAAAAACTAAATACAATGTTTACATTGTCCCCTGCTCTGGTATTGAAAATTAGAGCGTGAAAATGAGCAGAAATGATGATTGTGAACAACACCCTTGGGATGCAGTACAAATAGGAACTGGAAAAGTGATTAAATCAAGATAAAAGAGAAAAGCAAAAGTTGACTATTTTGTACGGTTCATTATCTTTATGTTTTAATTTATATTGAGATTAGACATAATTTCAATATTAAAATGGGTATGGGGGGTTGAGTTATTCTTAGAAAATATTTAGGGAACATCTACCTCGCTGAGCAAAAAGCAGAGCCTGGAGAAGACAAAGCAAATACAGCTACCAGTTTTATCAGGAATTTAGAATGCAGTCACTTGGAGAACAAATTGAGGTCTCATTGCAAACTTTCTAGTTGTCATCTTTACCCAGTGTAACTTTGCTTCTTTTTCTTAAAGTGCTCTATAAGCACTTCATAAAGTTATGTGTGATTGTTCAAAATAGCCTGAGTTTATTTCTTTAATAGGATAAAAATTACTTTTCTTTTTTTCTCTTACACTATAGGGAAAATTTCCAAGCGCAATTAAAGAAAAAAAATTGTTCTCAAATTAAACACTTTGGAAACCTTTACACCTGAAATTTTCAATACCTATTCAATGCATATTAATGAAAAATAGAAATCTATATAATGTAACTTTTTGCAGGCATTTTAACCCTTTGTAACAGCTAAAAAATAATAGACAGGTGCATTTAAACTACCCTGCTAAAAATACCATTCTCTCACATTTGAGAACATTTTCATGGTTTTTTTTTGCTTTAGAGTGAGGATAATAGGTGTTGTTAAATTCACAATTCAACAACAATTCATAGATACCTAACAAATTCATAGATACCTAACAAATATAATACCAGAAAAACACAGTACGTTAAACAAAGTCTGTCTTTTATTGAGGTAGAAAGATAAAGAGAATGTCTCAAAATAACCATGTTTTCATTAAATATTTCAAAACTTGTACTGAATTTCCTAGGGTTGAACATGGAGTTCTTGGGGGTAGGCCTATTAACACTGCTGTGGGTCTCTATTTGCCATACCACAGGTTCAACAGACTGAGTGGTTCAACAGCCTTAGTAGCTTAAATATAAAACAGGGTCCATTTCCAGAAAAACCCTTCCTCTTATTGTGATACAAAATAATTATTGTAGATGCATTATTTCGTAGCTTTTCTAGCAAATCCCCGAATCTGAGGTCATATTTCAAATAAACTTAGTTCCTTCAGTATGGTCTGAGGAAGTCCAAGCAGATTCTAGTCAGGAGAACAGTCATGTACAAATCTGAAGTGTAAATGTTGCTTTCCTTTCCATCATTGTTTGATGTCAGCAAGTTCCAAAATTACACAGAGACTGTTTTGAAAGTCCTTAATGAAGAAGCTATGTAAAGATAGGGCAACATACTCAGTGCAAATATCTCAGAGGGAGCAAGAGTATAGAAAAATGTGTGAGCACTTGAGAGTGTATAAATGCACCTCACCAAAAGGTTTTCCAATGTGGAGACCAAACTTTTAACAAATAAAAAAAAAAATTCTCCTTGAATACCTGTATTTATTTTGATCCAAATGCACAGGGACAATCCATGAGGCCCTTCAAATATAGCAGGAATTCTTTGATTTTCAGACTATTATGAGAGATAAGGGACCAAATGTTTCATCCATTTGTCCTACTCACAGCTTCAAATCTAACAGCTACTAGCTATCTTAGCAAGGAGAAATTGCAGGAGTGTTTATTTTCATCAAATGACCTAGCAGAGCAATAAACAAGGTTATCAGGGGATTTTGAGACACAAGAATGTGCTGTTTACTCCAAGTCAATAGATATGCATAAATGCACAGAGTTTCATTTGGATTTCTCTGTGGTATTTTATGTGTAAAAGACTGAATCCATCTCAAATATTAAGGTCTAAAATAGCTCTAGACAGTTACTATACACAATTCTTCATCCAATTTACTAAGAAAACTAGAAGCAGCGTGCTGGTTTCAAGCTACAGTAAATTTCAAATATGCACCATGGAAAAACTTTTTGGCCATTTTCCCTGGTGTGTAAATATTAAGTGGACATAAATATGACTACTTGAATTTTAAAGGTCTTGTGATGAGCCATCAGCACACAGACGCACAAGGAAACTGTTTCAGCTGGGTTTACCCCTTTTGCTTGTAAGTTTTCTTTTGCTAAAACAAGAGAGAACGAAGGCAAGATTCTCCCATAAGGGACATAGGGTTGGAATAAAAGCAGGGTGGTAAAGATTTACTTATGTTTAAAGTTAATTTGTTTCTAATGAGAGTTCAAAGCAAAGAAAAAATCTGGCTAAGTCTGTTTCATTTCAATGACCTAAAATGTCAGCTCTTCATAAATGGGAGATATAGGGTGAGGTGTATATTGAGGTGTATAGTTCTTTCATGGAACAAACCAACCACAAGTTTTTTTTCCAAAAGAAACCAGAAAAACTCACCTTTAGAACAGATGCAACAGCGTTCCGCTGGATTAGACAGGCTGAAAAGAAATCTCTCCTATATTGCATGACACTGAAGGCCATGACCTCTGTCCTGGGCTTAAATTCAGTCAGATTTCCTTAGCTGTAGCACACATAATGCATTGGGTTTTTTTGGTGCCCCTAGAAACACTGCTTTCCACTCTCTCAGAGCCCTCATTTCCTGCTCCTTGTTCAACCCAGTAGCCACTTTGCTTATGCTTATGCCACGGGCTTCCCCACAGCTTTGCTCTACCTGGCCCACTTCAGATATTTCTCCCAGCTCAGCACATGTGGCATCCTTTAGGGCACTTGAGAGTTTTATCCATTTTCCAAAGGATGCTACTTTACCCTGAATGTAGGAGGCAATAAAATACGCCTTGTGCATGGTTTACATCTCCAGGGCCTTCCAGCATGACTCCTTCCTGCTGTCCAGTCACAAACTCTTTACAAAACACACAGTAACCACACAATAAACTGTAAACAGAGAATTGCATTACCCATCATGTGGACATTGAAAATCTGCTTTAAGGTAATTTTTTGCAATTACTATATACAGAAATGTTGATAATATATTCAATTTACAATTTACGATATTCAAACCTGCTTGACTTGCCAAAGGGCAAGTAGCCACACCTGCTGGGTATTTTTGAACTATGGATCACTTCTACATATGGAGAAATTCTTCATATAATCTTCTGAATTTCATGAGGCAATGCCAGCATAGCCAAGTTGCCTTCAAACGAAAATTTCTCCAACTCCAAATGTTTATGTCCAAAGATGATTTTTAATGTTTGTGGTTTTGGTTGTAGAGTTTCTAGGGTTAGAATTTGGACATAACTGAAAGCCAGTCTGATGGAGCTGATACAAAGAACAACAACTATATGACCTCTCTCATCCCTGTT
The DNA here is from genome assembly GCA_013399855.1 of Oxyruncus cristatus. NCBI lineage: Eukaryota > Metazoa > Chordata > Aves > Passeriformes > Cotingidae > Oxyruncus > Oxyruncus cristatus. The sequence goes on from VXAY01003154.1 coordinate 847,409, forward strand.
TTCACTCAGCAGAAGTGCCTTTTGACTCTATGTCCATGAGTCCCTGGTATAGCTGTGACTACTTCTAGAGACTGTGGTCCCTAGAGGCTAGTAAAGAAAAGCCTACCTGGTGTCAGTCATTTAAATTTGTATTACGGACAATTGTAAAAAATGTACCTCTCTTCGGGAATTTAAAGTGTGCAAATCCAAGAGGTCTGACAGGGATTATTTGTCTAAAGGATTCAAAAATTTCACCTGTGTTGTACCTCAGAACTGCGGATATCTTAAAATACCAGAATATCCTCCAAAGCAGCTTAAACAAAATGACTGGAAAAATCTCTACAGCACCTGTAAAACTAACTCCAGTGTTGTCTTAAAAAAGTCACTGCAATTACTTAATTTTAGTTTTCTTTCTCCACATGTTGAGACATAAACAGTTACTATTAAGCACTGTACCATCACTGAAGTTGGAGCTGATTGTTTTTCTTGCCTTATGAACGAATGTGTAGTCACAAAACAACTGCAATCACTTCTTAGCTGCAAAACTGTTATACGATAATCATTTCTTCTATTGGTATATCGAAAAAATACTCAGTTGGGTGTGCAGGAAACAAGATGTACCTCTTCTCTAATTCTTAATAAAAATAATAAGTCTATGTTCTTTCATGTACCTCACTGGAAATGTATTCCATAAACTGTAACTTTGTCTCCTGATACAAATTACTAAAGACAGCTGAGCCCTTTGGTGAAGGATATGCCCAGGTCATCTAAGATGCCAATAGGTCTCACAAGCAGCCAGAAGAGGCAGGGAAGTTGTATTGGGAGCACATACTGCTTCTGCTTTTATGAGACCCAAGAGATCTCCAGATAATTTGTTGGCTATGATATTTCCTTGCTCAGTAGAATCACTCCTTTCCATTTAAAGTTCATAACATACTTAGACACACACAAGGAATAAGACCAGACTCTATTGAGAGAGATTACGAAAGCTTGAGGAAGGATTTAAATTAAGTGACAGGAGTTGTATCACTGGAAGATATGCTGTCGTTCCAAGCGGTGGTTCACCACAACTGTTTTCAAAAGTTTATTCACTAGGTCCTGTCACTGTCTAGGAGACTCATTTTCCATGTTGTTTTCTTCATGCCAGATTTATATTTAAAACCCTTTATGGCTCTCGGTGAAAAAAAACAACCTGCCTGTTCCAGTTCAGAACCTTGCTGTCCCCTCTACCTCTTGTCCATCCTGTCAGAGTTCCTTGGGAAAATACCTGTATCAAGTTGTAGTACGGAATACCAAAATGAGCCCTTAACTCTCTGCAGCAGATCCTTTTATAGTGTTGAATACGCTAACCATAAATCAGTGCATAGAAGATTCAGATTACCTAAAGATGAAGGAAGTGGACTAATAAAAAAGAAAAAAGGAATCAATCCCTGAAAAATTCAAAGCGTCTGAAATATTGCAGTAAATTATCTCTGAGTCTGACTGAGATTAAAAACAAATATCACTCAGATATCATGAGAAAAGGGTGATCGTCAAAAAAGTGTAAGTCTAGCCAATGCTAAAAACTGCAGTATTGTGGTCAAGCCTCTTAATTAAGAAATTAATTTGGTCTTGACTGGCTAAAACAGTGTTCAGTACCACTGAGCCAAGGGGCTTTACCTGAGTTGGCCAGGAAGTTTTAGGACAAGCAATTTCTCTTTAAAAAATGACATTATGAAAATACACATTTTTATAAGAAATTATGAGGTGTTTTAATTTCTCAACTTCAAATCAGATGGAAGAAAATCTTCAACTGAAAATCAACATACAAGGCAAATTCTTCTGGGCAACAACTTTTCATTTTGAAGTCATATTTAGTAAAAATATTAAAGATATTGCTGACATAAAAAAATATTTTGTGATTATCTATGTGAAATAATTTATTAGCAGTTAAAAGTTCTGTCTCTTTAATTTTTTATCATTTTTTTACTTTTCACCTTACTTTTAGGAGGTCTTTAGGAGGATAAAGAGTACATTATATGTTCAGGATATAAAACCTTTGTTTTCTTACCTTCTTTATTATTAGAACTTACCTGCTATCCTTAGTTAGTTGATTAATACTTAGAAAGTAAACCAATACTCATTTGAAGTTTGGTTGTGTAGTGAACACATGGGACCAACAGCTGCTGCAATTCATTTTTACACAGTTTACATGGCAGGTCAATTTAATATTATTTCGATCTATACTTCATGTTTACTATTCTTTCTAGTTAGAGATCTTTATGTGCTCTTCAGACCTATTATTTTCTCTCTGGGTCCTTATAATTTAATTTTGTCTGCTTTCACTTTATTAACGGCTAACTTGCATGATATGAATTTGGAGAGCTGTGATTTTTCTCTCCTGGTTATTTCAACTTCATGGCTATACCTACACTACTTGGTAGAATGGCTGAGGGATATTTCTCTGCATCTGGAGCCATAAGGTATGGCACAGTTCACACCCACATAATTGAAGTCTCTTTTCTTCCTAGCAAAGGCAGTCTGTCCGAACTGGCTGCTGTGATGGTCTCTTAACTGAGCATCCTGTGGCCAGAGAGCAAAAAGAATAGAATAATTTCAGTTGCAAGGGACCTACAGTAGCCCAACTGCCCAGCCATCTCAAGGCTGACCTGAAGTTAAAAGCTGCTATTAAGGTCATTGTATAAATGCCTCTATTAAACACTGATATGCTTGAGGCATCAATGACCTCTCCAGGAAGACTGCTCCAGTGTTTGACTACCCTCTCAGTAAGGAAATGCTTCCTAACACCCTGTCTGAACCTTCCCCAGAGCATCTTTGAACCATTACCATGTGTCCCATCACTGGATCCCAGGGAGAAGAGTTCAGTACCTGCCTCTCCACTTCCCTCCTTAGGAAGCTGTAAAGACCAATTGGTTCACCCGTAAACCTCCTTTTCTCCAAACTAGACAAACCCAGAGACCTCAGCCCCAACGCACAGGACATTCCTACCAGCCCTTTTACCAACTTTGTTGCCCTTCTCTGGATGCATTCCAGGAACTTCACAACACTCTTAAGTTGCAGAGTCCAGAACTGCACACATACTCGAGGTGAGGCCAGGCCAAGGCTGAACACAGCAGGATGATCACCCCTGTTGACAGGCTGGTGATGCTGGGCCTGATGCATCCGTGCTGCCAACCACCACCTTCAGATCCCTTTCTGCAGGGCTGCCCTCCAGCCACTCCTCTCCCAGTTACATATGCCTGACGTTACCCTGCCCTTGGACTTGTTGAATTTCATCTCATTAATGATTGACTAGTCCTTCAACCCATCTAGACCCCTCTGCAAGGCCTCATGTCCCTCAGGAGAGTCAACAGCACCTCCCAGCTTGGTATCATCACAAATTTGTTAATGGTGCATTCATCTCCTGCACTGAGGTCATTGATAAATATATTGAACAGAACTGGCTCTAGACTTTGAGTCTGCCTATAGTAACTTATCAAACGCAAATGGGAGTGCTATTAATTTCACAGAAGGGATAATTGTGAGTTAGGACTCAGGTCCAAGACCTCAAAGTGTTTAGTTTAACAAGAAAAAATTAGCCTTAAAATCCAAGGTTATTTCTAAGGAGATGCAGAGAGTAGTTCAGTAAAACTATCATCAAGAGACTTACATTTGTCATACAGTTATGCCAGAAAAAAAACAGAAAGGCAAGGGTCAATTTCTAAAAGCTTGCAAACCAGCAACAATTTGGCATGTCAGTAGTAGGAAGAACATGTTAGATTTGCAGAGTACCTTCCTGAGCTGATTCCTGGATCCTGTCACTCTCTGCCCCTGAACTGGGACAGTGTCAATGACCAAAACTCCAGTGCATCACTTGATGATTCTCAGGTATAAATGAGCAGATGACTGTATCCTGTGCCTTTAACCCATGAAGAAAATGCACACAGTACAAATTTATATGTTTTACAAGCTTTTAAATTAAAAATACAGTAATTTAAAAGGGCTAAACAGACATATAAATAGGTAGTTTCAACCTAACAGGGATACCCATCAGCCTCTAAAATCTTTCAAGCCAAAGACAAAATCCACCTTCCAGCCATCACTACCACCACTGTGCAAAGTTCCAGTGTCCAAAATCATAGTGATTCAAATAACATACCCCAAACACAGTCTTCTGGTCTGCTGCAAACTACCCTGTCGATAGAAGACCCTCAGTTTTACTGCTAAAATCCCTCCTAAGATGCTCACAGTAGCAGCAAAAACGTTTAACATGGGTAATTGATATTGATCTTAGCAGCAACTATCCACTTGAGTGTGCAAGAGGTAAACAGCTGCAGGACAAAATTGCCTTCTTTTTTTCTTAATGTCTCTTGGCTGTAAGTAGAAATCTATGTGTTCACCCACAGTTTTAATACCCATTTATCCCATCTCAGTGAATTGTAAACACCATAATAAAAAGAAAAGTAACAGTTCAAAACAAGAGTTCTGGATTTACCATGTTTCTGTCCATGTCCTTACACGCTGCTCTCTTATGATTTGTGGATCCTCCAGTTAATAAGGCAGACAATAGAATAACTTTTATTTTATTTCCTTTGTGAAAGAAAATGCTTTCCAGAAGCATTCCCACTGCAAAGTTCATAACTTTTAACATTTTGAAAGTATGTAACCATTACACAGGAGAAGATTCCTTTATATATTCGTGTTCTTGAACTTCCTTAAGTGCCCCAGGTGTCCTTGTCTTCTTTGTCTGCAACACAAATGCTTGGGGGAATACACTGGGAATAGCACATAACTCAGCATTGGGTTGGAGCTTTGCCAGAAGGTGTAAGCTTGTGATTTCTGCAATTGGAGAAGTACAGACAGAGAATGGGATGTTACAGCCCTTGCAGGAATACTCATTCTCATTCCATGAAGGACTGTAGAGAATTTACACAAAGATAAACCAATCTGACCCAACTGTAGGTACTCAGGGGAATGTCTGAAAAATGCATTCTGTCCAGATGGCTAAAATATTTTAGAATACTTATGGCTAGATTTATTTTATTCACCAATATTTCTCACTGGAATAAGATTTACAAGATTTAGAGGACACTTGCACAGCTGAATCTTGACCTTTTATTCAGCCTTTTCACCAGCTGCAGGTACCAGGACAAGCTCCCGGAAGAAATCCTGTGCATGATCAAGCATGTGTTACACAGCAAGGCACATCATATCCCAGTGACTACAAATGTGATGCAGGTTAGAAGCATGCACAGTGATTCGAAATTAATCATTCCAATTTGAAGCTCCTCCTCTACCATATACATACACTTGAAGGCTGTTCTCTGCAGAGGGATAACCACTCTGACAGTAAAACCAAATTTTTTATAGTAGTAGTGCAATAAGCCAAGACATGAATACCTTGTTTATGGGAAAATACAACCTAATCAAACCTATTGAAATGTATATTGATATGTACAGCTGATACTTTCTAAAGAACTGTTAGTATCACTTGTAATAACTTTTTAATTACTTGAGTGGGTGTGGGAATTAAATATTTTAGTGGCAACAAATGTAGGTGATTATTCTGAAAATATTTTTACAATTATTAGGAAGAAAGGAGGCGCCTCATTAAGTCTTTGTACTCTATTATATAGAAAGGATACACAGGATACACTGTAATGACCAAGAAACAGATTTGTTTAAAAGTTACTTCTGCATATGAGGAAACAGGTTATAACAGTATCCTATGGAGCCATTAATAGGTCTCCTTTCTTCCTCCCTCTTCTTCCCTCCGTTTTCCTTTTGTCATGCTTTCTCAATCCACATAAATACAGCTATATATCCTCCTAACACCAGTTTGGGGAAAGAAAGCACTGTTCCATTTTTTAGAGACACCAAAAAGTGAATGTGAAGCCCTGGGTCACAGAGCAAATCTGTGACTGAGCTGGTTAATGGAATATGTTTTTCAGAGTTTCAGGTCAGTACTTTATTCACAAGCTATTTCAGCCTCCCAATAAAGATTTGTCACCAGCAAATGAAATGCTGTTGGTACTTGAATGAAAATTTTTTCTTTCTTCACTTTACAGGTGGTGGAAGGAGTCTTAAAAAACTTAAGAGACATGCATGTGAAAACTTGAGAATTACAATTTACAGAATAATATAAACACGTAAGCCACAAAGTGGGTAAAAATCATGAAGTGAGAAGTCATATGGGTTTAATGAAAGCATTTCACTAAACATAACATACCACATCTGCCCAACTTCTTGACAAGATCTCGACTCCTTTATAGCCATTTAAGGCAGACCCAAAGAGCAGATATGCTTTATAATCTGAGATGGCAGAAAACAGCTTAGGCAGCAGTCAGACCTGCACTGGGGTTGGCCCAGGCTTATCAGACTCCAGCGGGGCAGCACTGCAAAACACTGCAGCCCAGCTCTGGCTGATTCCAGCAACAGCACACAAAGGACCTTGGCACTGAGGATGCTTCAGAGGAACATAAAAAGAATCACAAATGCTTGGTACCTATTCACCACATGAAAGTAGGAACTGGGAAAAAGTTGGTGTCCGATGAGGCAGACTCCTGTTTGGAAAGCAGGGAGCTTTGCCCAGAGGTCTGGCTAGCAATCCAAACCTTCCAGCTCCAAGGACCAGCAAAAACAAGCAAGGAGAAACATGCCAAAGAAAACTAATGTGTAGTAGGCATAGGGCCTCTCAAAGGAAAAGAACAGTTACTTACTTTAATGTCTTTTCATATATAAAATGAAATCAAATCCTCCCTCCATGCACAGGACCCTTAGAAGTATTGCCAACAACAAAGGATGTAAAAAGGACAGAAAAAAGAAATGTGGCCAATTTTTTTCCTGCATTATTACCTGTCAGAAAATTTGGGCTTACTTTGTATTCTATAAAAGCAGCAAGATTTGAGAAATGGTAAGCACCTGCTTTCTTAACTGCCTTCAAAGGGAGTTGTAGTTGGTGCCCACAATCTCTTGGAACTTATTACTGTAACTAAATAAAGAAAATTAATCCTTCTCTGTATTCATCTGCTCTATATGAGAAGCAGAGAGCTTAAAAACATGCAAGGGAGAGAGTGAAAACCACAGTGGAATAAGGGTATTATTTTAAAATAAATCAATTAAGTTTTCAGAGTGTCTTCCAAAACCCAAGAGAGGTCCAATACATCTTTCCACTCAGGATATTTCTCTTCTCTTTCTACTCATAAAAGTAAAATCATTGAGAAAAAACTACCCTAAATGAAATGACTTGGAGTGTAGGTAGAGTTTAGGAGGGCTACACAATAAGCTCCTGAGGCGCAATTTCCAGCATTAAAATTGCTACTTAAAACTCCTGGATTATACATAACATAACACTAAATTTTAAAGCCTTAAGACTTTTGCAGTTCTGGGGGCAGATCTCCTTATCCAGGGCTTCCAAAGGACATTCAACTCTACAAGTAGTTTGCTCTCCCTCTTCTGCTCCTGAGTTGGCAGAAGAAAAAATAAATGATATCTCACCAATGTTTGCGTAAGAATCAGAAATTTGTTTCTGAATGCTTTTTAATTTAGGTGACATAAAAATTTACCCAGTTCCAATCCAAACCAATTCATCAAATTCATACTGAATCTGAAAAGTAGAGCAGAATAGTTGACATAGTAGATGACATAGTTTTTTTTAATGTTAGTCAATTTCAACAGAAAGGCCAGTTTATTAATTCTATTAAAAATTTTATGAGTCATATCATATATTTTCTTTCTTCTTCAGCCAACCCATTGATGTCTCTATGACATTTCAGGACCTAGAAAGTCTTCAGCACAAGTAAAGTCAGAAGAAACCTGTTCATTAGAAAACTGAGGTCATCCATTTGGTTGTTGTTTCAGTTCGTTAGTTTGATTTTGAACACAAGAGGTATCCTTTCCTCTCACTGTTACAACTGCAGAACACATGTGAAATAAACATTCTCCAGTCTAGTTTTTAAGGGCAAAAAGGCGGAGATGGCACCCACAGCAATGTGGCTGATACAAGCAAAACCAAAGACTAAAATGTCAGTGTGCTGTTCACAAGGACGTGGTTGAAGAGTAAATTTTTGTTTTCATGCATAGGCCCAAAGGACACAAGTACTCTGTTGGCATCATGTTTCAATAAAGGCAGGCCTCTGGGGAAACAGCTCAACTATACAAGGATGCAAGAAGCAAGCTGTGTTTGAACTGTCTTGAGAGGGAGAAAAAAACCTCTCTTTCCATTCTGATTTGCCTTCCATTTAGGATAATGGGAAAACACCTTTGTTTCAGCCAGTGGCACTATATGCCAGACAGAGAAATTATATTTGGTCCAGCCGGTGCAACATACCATGATACTGAACATTTCCTTCACTTTGTTTTTCAGTCTAAGTAGCCTCGCTGACACATTTAGCGTGCAAACTTTTCGAAGTTTGAAACAGTAAGGAAAGGCAATGCTGAATTCACAGCTAGGGTGGCATGGCTCATCAGAATATTCATGCTGAATGTAAAAAAGTGAGAAGAAGCATTAGTAGAGCATAAATCTATATCTTTATCTAAAGCAAGAAGATGGATATAACAGTCTTACCATGTGTGGCTCGCTGTAATGACCAAACACTATAGTTTGAGTGTATGTACATATTACACAAACCAGTGAAGTACCGAAAACTAACCAGGATATCTGAAGTTCCCCAAGAGTCTTAAAACTGCTTGCTATCAATATTTTATCTGAAAAACAAAAAGGAGAAAAAAATAAGGGCAGTCTTTGGGGAAGTCTTTTGTGTTGCTTTTTTTTTTTTTTTTTAATGTTAGTGAAAAAATGGGAAACCTTTTAATGTTAAGGTAATGAATCTTTAAACCTTTTTTTTGGCAGTAGAAGTTACATTACTGTGGAAAAGCCTACCCAGAAATTCTTACTGTAATCATTTTGCACAGATGCTGGTTGAGACTTTATTTCAGGAAACAGGGTTTATATCTTTGTTTCACCTGTGAGCAGAGGCAAATCTCGTGGGTGTTTCAGCTTTCTCATTGCAGAGATGTGATTCTATTGTTTTATGAGGTGGCTGAACCAATGATGAAAAGCAATACAAAGACAAAGTGTTATTATAAGCATACAAAAAATATGTAAATACATTTGACATCAGGTAACTTGTTTGGTTTTGTGATTCACATGCAATAAGCTTATTTATAATATCATAGAATGGTTTGGATTGGAAGAGACCTTAAAGGTCATCTAGTTCCAACACCCCTGCCATGGGCAGGGGCATGTGATGAGCTACATGGTAAGGGAGAAATTTGACCAATTTGATCCAATATGTTTAAGCAGTTACATAATAGGAAAAGCGCAAATTTTCTATCAAATATTACTTTGATGAACTACTTGTGAACTGCTTATTGAAACTATTTAGATATATGTTTATTCTCCTTTTAAACGTATTAGAAAATAGAGGGTTAAGCAGAAGAATCGGATTTCACAATGACCTATCAAGTTTCTGGTAAGATTCAGATTTTTATTTCTGAGTGAAGAATTGAGAATAAGTTTACTAAATTTACCAAGTACTCCAAGATGGAGTAATGCATGCACTCAGAAGCTTAGGATAATAATTCACATTGTTGGACCTGATGTATCCATTTCAATCCAGCATCTTCTATGATTCCATTTGGAGCTCCAGCCCAGAAAATGAGGAATGCAATTCAAAATACTTAGAACATACAAGGATAGATAGAATCATAGAGCCATAGAATCACAGATTCACTTAATCTGGAAAGGACCTTTATGCCTTCTGAAGGGTTTATAACCATCCATTGCAGCACTGCAGTTGTGCAAGTCATCCCTCCTCATTTCTATGATGGCAACCGGGTCACAGCTTTCCTGCTGCACAGTGGTTTCCAGCTCTTCCTGTGCCATGTCCATGCTGTTTGTGTTGGTGTAGATGCACTTCAGCTGAGCAATTGATCCTGCATCTTCTTTTTTGGAGAAGTCCATATTCCTACATGACCATTCTCAGGTGCTTCCATGGTTTCTAAAACACCAATAACTCTTGTGTCTTTGCTACCACGTGGATCTCCATCCCCTACTTCCAAAGGACCTCAATAACACACCACCCCTCAAAAATTGGCATAGTGCCTGCAGACTCTGTTTGCCCACCGTGTTTGTGGCACCCCTGGTCACTCGTGATCCCCAAGGGCTTCTTTGATATGTATGTAGAGACCTTGACTGCTGTTGCTCCTGGACACGTCCAAGTCTTGAAAGCCACTGTCATATGAGCTGCCAGGTCCTGGCAGCTCCCTTGGCTCCTCCTGAGCTTCCCCCAGTTTGGGAAACTTCTTTCTTACTGCTACTTCTCAAAGAATTCTGGGTTTGGATGTCACATTTCAGGAAGATATGGATCGATTGTAGAGTGTAAGATGAGCACTGAGAAACAGTAAAGGTCTGGAAAATCTGATTGATGGAGGCATATCAAAAACATGAAGGCAGGAGATACTGGTCTGCAAATGTCTCTTTTCTAGTCATAAAGAATAAGAGAATAAAGCCTTTTTCTTGTCATTTGGGGAGAACAGAGAATAGGCAGTTGAAAGGGAGGAAGGGAGATTGAGATTAGATTTAACAAGGCACAGAATGACTGGAAATGAATGCCAAGGAAAAATATTCAATTTCAACCCTTTTAGCTTTAAAAACAAAACAAATCAACTAAAAAAGGGGCCCCTGATTTGATATACCAGATCCTAATTTTGCGTGGGAAATGGTCATCATGACATCTTGAGGTATTTACCACACCTATGATCTGTGATTTCTGTGTTCATAATAATTGAATTAACTCCAGTGAAGTCATTTGAGTCATTATGGTTTCATATTAATGAACCTGAAAGCAGAAACCAAAATGGCAAAAGCTCACATGCTTTTTATTTCTTGTTTCCAAGGGGATGTTCTTCTCCCTTGAGTTCATAGTTATCTTTGCTACAAACTTGTTCTTCTGGTTGTTCTGTGCTACTGCCCCTTTCAAGTAAACAGCAAGAATTTGTAGGTATATCCTGTTCACTCAGGGGAAAAACTTCTTGGGGATTTGACTGTACTGTACATCCATGATCAGTTGGAGTTGACTGTCTTGATTTCCCAGAGATCTGTAAGTGGATGACAAAGATCAACAACTGTTTCATCTGCAATTTCAGCTCGCTTCCAGACAACAAATATTTGGGAACTGAGGCACCCAGGAGCCTTTCGTGGGGAGGGTCAGGGAGCTTGCTCACCATCACCTGAAGTGCCCAGTGGATTTTTCAAGGGCTCACTAAATATGATATTCAATAAATGATGTGGCTGTGAAATATTTTCTTAGGGTGTTAGTGGTGTCTTCTATTTCTTTCAATCTCTTAGAGATTGGTTTGGAGAAACTGTGCTAACCATCACACCCTTTTCTTTTCCTCGCTTCGTAACACTCTCTTGCGAATTTCAGGAAAACAGTATTGTTTGCAATAAGAATCTGATTGAACAGAAACTTAGTTAAATCTTTTATCATTCTTTTTTTTTTTTTCCCCAGTTGTTTGCTTTCCTCAAGAGCTCATGTTTCAGTCATTAAATTTTTCAGAGGAGAAGAGATAAACAGAAAAAGTTGTGCTGCCAGATATCTTTACACATTTTAAGTAAATTTGAGTAGACATCTCTAATGGAAAAGTTGAAAACATGATCTGTTGCCAAGAAAGCACTGCAAAATCATCTGAGAGTAGCTCAGATAGAAAATAATTTAGTATATTAACAGAAAGCCTACACTTATTCAACTTTTACTGTCTGAATAAATCAGTCACAGGGAAGTGTAGGAGGATCTTGCAGAAATGACAGCAATGTCACACAACCTCAAATCTAATTACTTCAATACAAAACTCCTTTGGTCCAACTGATAATTGACTGATGAAGACAGAGTGGATAAACTTTTTTATTAATATTTTATTATTATTATTTTATTTTTTGTAGCTTTTTATTTGGTAACTTCAATGCAGCAATTTCTAGCAAAGCAATCTTCTAATCTTACAAGCTTTTACAGATATACTTCCCCACTGAAAGGCAGATTAGGGTACTTCATTATTGTTACATGGAAAAATTTTTTATGCCACAATTGACCTGCTGTAGTTAATAAATATGCTTTTAAGGGATCAATTTATTGTCTCTCATCAGCAACACATTATGAGTTTGAAAGGTGAGAAAGAGAAATGATTGTATGAAGAATAGAATATTCTGGGTCCTATTGTTACTATGAAAATATAACATAACTTTTTTAATTATTATAAGTGTATATATATAATGGCTTTCAAAACTTTTTCATTTGGAAATTTTATTAGTAAATTCACACATTTTTCTGAAATGAAGCTGCCTAGACTGACATCTCATATAACAGATTGTTGTGTGTATTCACTTAAGAGCTATCTGCTGTTAACATACATTCTCAAGCTTTGCCATTTTTAACACAGACTTTTTTGAAGGAGGCTGGGAAGAATAATCCATTTTTAAGACACTGACAATAAAAACAATGTTGTTGGCCGAAAGTAAACAACATGGTGTTTGACAGTTTTCTCCTAGGATAAATCTCACTTTAGAGTTCTGTATGTTATTAAAAACCTTGGGCCAATTTCTGAAAGCTTCATTGCCGTTATTTCCCATACAGATGCTCCAGGAGAATTCAGACCTCATGGTCAACAATCATCTGTACTTATCACAGAGGAGAACTGAGATAGTCTTGTGATAGAAAGAATTGGCTGACTGGACTGTTTTCTATTTTTACAGTGGATACACATAGAAGTATATTAGCTTGATAGTCCATTTTATCTAATTAAAAATTACTATGGTTGTCCAATGGAAGTGAAAACCTCTCTCATTATTAAAGAATACCAATATTTTTCATTACTAGATCCATCTGCCCATCACTCACAGCTTCATTAAAGTGTCAAGGTAAGACTTTCCATGAGTTATATGTATTAGTATCATAGAGTCATAGAATTGTTCAGGTCAGAAAAGACCTCCAAGATCATCAAGTCCAACTGTTAACCCAGCATTGCCACATTCACCACTAAAACATGTCCTCAAGGGCCACATACACACGTTGTTTGAACACTTTTGGGCATGGAAATTCCACATCACTTCCATGGGCAGCATGTTCCAATGCTTGAAAACACTTTTGGGGGAGAAATTTTTCCTGATATCCAATCTAAACATGCCCTGGCACAACTCGAGGTGATTTCCTCTTGTATTATCACTTGCTACATGGGAGAAGAGCCTGACCCCCACCTGGCTACACCCTCCTGTCAGGCAGTTGTAGAGAGTGATAAGGGCCCCCCGAGCCTCCTTTTCTCCAGGCCAAGCTCCCCCCCAGCTCCCTCTGCTGCTCCTTTTCAGTGTTCCAGACCCTTCCCCAGCTCCGTTCCCTTCTCTGGACACACTCCAGCCCCTCAGTGTCCCTCCTGCAGTGAGGGGCCCAGAACTGGACACCGTGCTGGAGGTGTGGCCTCATCAGTGCCCACTACAATGGAAAAACATTGTCCTGGTCCTGCCTGGCCACACTGTTGCTGGTACTTGTCACGGATGCCACCAACTTTTTGTCAATAGTAGTGTGGCTCTAGATATTATGCTTGGTTTTATTATATTTCATGAAGAATTTCAGTCATTTTAGAAAATGAGACCAAGGAAAATATTATTTTATTTCCTTCCTGAAAAGTAAGTACACAGTGACTCCCCAAACAGGTACAGAATCCAGAATTTTACCCTATTCTATTTTATTTTCCAGCAGTTTCATTATGAAGGACAGGAGAGAATTACAGGCTATGGTTTTATATTATCTCATGGGACAGAAATTTATGTTGTGGATCAGAAGCTTCAACAGTGCTGATGATTCACGTGGATGTCACCCTAATTCAGTTTACTAAAAAAAAAAAATCAGAAACCAAAACTGAGGAAATTTCACACATTCGTGCATACAATCATAAATATTGTATTTAAAGAATATTCTTAAATAGGCAAAATTAAATTAATCACATGTGCAAAGAGCTAGAATCATGACTACGTTTGTACACATAATTCAGTCTCTCTTGTAGTTACAAACCTTTTATGTGGGGGACTTTTCCTGCTGAGTCCCAATCAGGAAAATAACCTGATCATACAGAAGAGATCAGGTCTAAGGATGAAGCATGAAATGAAACAAGGTCACCCCTTTCATTCACATCTGGAAGCAGTAAATGTGTACTGAGCACTGCTGGTAAAGATCACTGTAATAATACATCATATTATTTGTCAATATATATGAAGATCAATATAATAACATGTGTTCCTTATTGGTTGAGTGTCTGACTTAAGATATCTGTGGCCTAAGTTGCAGAGCTTCTGTAAACTGATGTCTGCACATTAAGTCAATGTGAACCACGTGGAAATATGTGAATGCTATGCAACATTAGAGACAGACAAAATAAATCCCTAATGCTCAAGTTAAACACGTAAAAGCAATAGTTCTTTAGATAATAACCTCTCTGCCTATCAGTCCCCATCTGTTTAGAAAAGATAAATAAAAGCCTTTTATCATAGTGCAGTCAGAACACTGACATTGCTGTTTATGAACCATTCATCTGTGAATATGATAAGCCACAAAGAAAAATCCATGAGGAAAATCGGTTTGGCCTCTGTGGAGGTAGAGGGTGTTGAGCCAAATGCTCAACATGTAAGAGTGCTCATCAGGGCAGCACCTTGCATTCTGCATAAACCCTGTGCCACAGAAAAGGGAGAAAACAACAAAAATAAAATAGGATTAGAATGTGTAAGCAGAACAGATAAAAATGAAGACAACCTCTACTTTGATTCCTGAATTACCTAAGTAATAATCAATTTAATTTACAAAGTATTGGTGTTATTCTCATGTGGGTTTATTTTCCATGTGTCACCTGTAATGTTATACATCAGAAATACTATTTATTTTAGGAAATTAGTTTTAGTGGTAAACTACTATTGAAAGCGACTTATAGTCCATTATCTTACGGCTCTACAACGTATAAATCCTTCACATATTTATAGAGTTCATGTGTGTCTCAGAGTCAGAGAACCAGAATGATTCCTCATTGTTAATTCACCTAAATTATTCTGCTATTGGATGCTGATTCTTTTAATTTTACCAAATTAGTAATGAGAATGGGTATTTCTTATTCCACAAGCTTGCATTTGTTCATCAAGTCCAAGTAATTTCATTTATATTGCTGAACAATAGAAGTTGAAGCATCTGCTTTGCTCTTAGTGTCTAACCAAAAGGAAATTATTTACTAGAGAGATAACAGTTCAGTATAGCTCCTTCAAGTTGAATAGTTGCATACCTTTTTCAAAGAACGTTCACTCTGATTTCAGGTTTCAGTATTTTTCTGTATATTTGTGTGAATTTCACAAAGGAATAACACAGATTGTCCTGTCTAGCAAGACAATATTTGCTACACAATCTTCAGCTCAACAGAATGCCTAAAATAATCTTGGTAAAACAGTTTGTTTGGTTCCTTCTTCCCTTCTTTTATTCTCTTCTACTTAATCAAATATAGTTTGACAAGAACAGGTTAAAAACATTTAGCAGTCCCAAGGACAAGGAGCAGGCACTTGCCAAACACGTGCTTTTTGCGTTATTACGGAGGTTTTAGGTATCCTGCAAAGCTACAAAAAACATCTCAGAAGCATTGACAACTAGTGAATACCCAGAAACATTAAGAAGTTGGAGAGACACAATATACATTCCTTAAAATGTGTCTAATGCATAAAATCAAACAACACAAGCCCTGCTATCCAGTGCTCTTACTGAAGGAGCAATCCCTGTGAGTCTGAATTACATAATTCCCACAATAGCTTCTCTAGTTAAACAAACCGTTTAACATTTTTAACAGAGTACTTTATATTGTGCTCTAAATCTTATGAGGATAAAAGACATCCAATGCTTTTTATGATTCTTGTGGGGAACAGTTATCTGGTAAGTAGAAGCTTTAATGCTATTTTTACAAATGAGATTCACTAAATCATTTTGTTTCAGTATTTTAATACAATGACAATTTTTCTGTGTGTTTTAACCTATCCAGCAGCAGCCAGGAGTTCTGGAAATTCCTAACTTTCTGGTTTCAAGTGTTGCATGATGCAGTAATGACCTCGTCTTTTGGCTCATTCCAGATTCCTTTCAGTATCCTAGGATGCCTTGCAAGTAGGCTGAAATGGATATAATAAATCACTATCCCTCTCACCCTCAATTCTGCCTCTCTTTCTGTTCTACTTTTAGATGCTGGCACTATTGCATCATCTCAAAATTCAAATGGAAGTTCTTGTAGGAAAAGGTCATGACTTCCTGCAAAATCCAATTCCCTTCTTCCCCTAAAAATAGTAACAGAAAATGTATCAAGAAAAGGAAGAAATGGCTTTGTGATACATTAATTACAAACACACTTGCAGTAAGCCAGCTATTAAGGAAATTAGTTTTAATTGCTTAAGATGAATAGGAGACATCATCTGGATGATAACAGAAATCCTATGAGCTCACAGTAAGGATATAAATGAAGAGGGGAGAAGTGCAGCCAGCAGCTCAACAATGCCTCACCAAAGGTCTGGACACCAGAGCAATGGTCAAACTCCTCTTTGCTCCAAATCAAGCATATCTTCCTGCTAGAGGGAAGACAGAGTAACAGATGGATCCAGAAGTCAACCCGTTTCTGCTGGTCTTACACCAGTCAGTTGCAGCTCTGCTACTACAGATCCTATGATTAATTTGAGATTTAATTATCTAGCACAGGAAGGCTTGAGCTCTTAAAAACTTCGGTTCTAAAATCAGTTAATTTTAAATGTAGAAAAGGTCAACATGAACAAACCAGAGACAATAAAATCTAATCCCATTAAGTGAAGAAATTTAATAGAAAAAGTAATCTATATGTATGTTTCTTCATACTGTAAAACAAGAAAGCATGTCCTGTGCTTTAAAACAATGAAGTATGACTGGTCAATTTTAAATCAGCAAAGATACTAAAGAACACAGCTGCTAAACAAAATTCAATTCTAATCAAGTGATAAAGACCAAAACTTCCTAGCTACAACTCACCATGCTGATGATTCTGGCATCACAAACTTAAAATAAAATAAAAGAGATACGAAGTTTATGCTCAGGAAAGCTCCTGCCACTTCTTCATTGATTGAAAATGTATTAAGAGCTAATTCAGCCGGCCAAAATTTCCAACAGCTTTATAACAATGTGTACTATTGCAGCAAAATGACTGCAGAACATAGTATGAGAATCAAAGAAGGCAAGGTCAAATAAATCTGCATCTTCTATTCAATTTTTCTGCTAATAAACAATTGTTCAGTTTAGTGTTTAGTTCAGTTTAATTTTAAATGTCTGAAGAGACAGAGGCCTCATCGATTTTCCATTCACACAGGTAAAATCAACACATCACGCACCTGGAAATAAGTTATCTGAATAAAATAATAAAAAAAATAAAAAAAAAATTAAAAAAAAAAAAAAAGAGAGAGACAGAACCCACAGCTGTGTCACCTATCTTTCTTGTCTGAACGTCTCAGCAGAAATCAAATCTCTGGCTATGTGTCTGATGGGGCTGCTGTGACAGAGAACTTTCTGACTGGGCCTATAAATCGTCTCGCTGCCTGCAACACAGTGTGAGAAATGAGCTAGATATAAACCTCACAGGAGTCAGGTTGCCTTGATGAAACTGTTTGTTTTCCAGAGTTTTTTTGTCAATATGACATTACGTAACTCTTCAGTCTTGTGTCTGAAGCCCACCATGCAATGCAATACAGTTTGTGGGGTCCTTAACACATTGTGATAGCAAAACAATGCAGTACCACACACAATCTAATGCATGACCAGTAGGCCTAGAGATTTCAGGAGGACCACTTCATATAGGTGAGCACAGAAAAAGCACAAGTCTTTTCAATATAGGAGAGCTATGATGGAAAAATTTCTGGTCAATAACTGAAGCTTCTGATCTCAAACACAATATAGTGGCAGCAATGACCATTAACAGTAATTTCCAGTTACTCTAAGGACCAGTTATCATGGCTCAGTTAAACCATTACAAGTCCTAGTTTCATGACTAGTGGGATACAAGCAGCTTCACTGTGAAAAAATAAGAGACAAGTGTCAAGAGGATGGACCAGCCTCTGCTCAGTGGTGCCAAGCAACAGGACAAGAGACAGCAGACAGAAACTGATGCCCAGGAAGTTCCACCTGAACATGAGGAAGAACTTCTTTACTGTGCAGTGACCGAGCACTGGAACAGATCACCCAGAGAGGTTGTGGAGTCTCCCTCTCTGGAGATATTTCAGAACTGTCTGGACACAATCCTGTGCCATGTGCTCTGGGATGACCCTGCTTGAGCCGAGAGGTTGAACCAAATGACCCACTGCGGTCCCTTCCAACCTGACCCATTGAGTGATTCTGTGATAATGCACAATTTCTCTCTAAAAATTAGAGAAGGGCAGCTTTTCCAAACTTTCAAAATATTGATAATCTGCTTAACTAGAAATAGGTCAGATGACATTTGACATTAGTTCTGACTTACCACGTCAAAAATGTAAGATTACTTTGCATCTGACCTGTGGGGATGTTGAGATGTGGTCTAGCTGAGATGTTTCTCTGGAGTATATAATTATTGCCACTACAGGTTTTTTGTTATCAACTCACCCTCACATGCCAAAAATCTCCAGCCATCTCTCTCTTAAATCTATAACTAGTAAACAATGCATATCATATATAAGTACTTCACTATTTCTAACAATAGGGCCACCCTCAGTGTCTACTGTGCACTTTTGTAAATAGCAATGCCTTAGAAAATGATACTTCTGAAAACTAAAACTGAACTCCTTTATTTTCAGTCTTCAGAAGTGATGGTGCAGTTCATGTGTATGTTGCACTAGAATTTAAGGTCAACTAAAGAAGTTTAAAGCAGTTACTACAGTAACAAAGTTTATGACCAAAGGGATAACTGTGCTATAAAATAAGGTTGTACTTTTTATGTGTTTATAATTTGCCTTGATAGCCAGAAATCTCTAATTTCCCTAAATTTTAGATTTGGTCCTCCATACCAATAAATGTTATTTTTCAGGTCCTTGCTAAGCTGTAATTCAATCAAATGTCAGCACCTATTAGATTAATCAACACATTAGTGATTAGGAGGTCAAATGATCCACCCAGCTTTAGTGTGACTCAGTAAGTAAGCAATTGCTGAGGATCACAGAAGAATAATTGCATGACTTCAACTTGTCCTAATATTTAATGGAGCAAAAATTGTACTTTTTCCTGACTGTACTGCTCAGAATTCTAGTTGAACGGACATTTCAGGATAGTCCTGCAAATATCACAGCAGGAGTTTAGTCTATGTATAGCCTTAACCTTAGTATGTCCCCTCTTCAGCTGATGCTAATCTTGAGTGGCCATCGACATCAAGGTGCAGTTTAACAAGGAAAAAGAGAAAAACGTCAAAGGCAGAGCAGTGTCTGAAAACTTTCAAGTTCCAATAAATAATTGATGAAAATGGAAATAATTACCTTAGAGTAAATAGGGAATAAGACCTCAAGGTAAGTTAAGCCTCCCCATCCACTTTCTTAAACAAGTAAATTTCCTGTTTTGTTTTCACATTCCTGACACCTATGAGCACTTTGTTGTCCCTGACCTTATTAATTTCCTGAGGTGACAATCAACACAGAAATCACAAAGCTTAATGAAGAATTTGGTTCTCTTTCAAAAAAAACAAAAAAACAGTTGATAAGGAAGGTGCATTGAGAGAATCGTGCAGCACAGAAACTGTGAAACCGTGTCTGGTTCTGCTGATCAACCACTTTCATCCTACTACTTCCTCCCTAGGGAAAAGGAAAATATCTACCATGATATTTTGCCTGTTTTGCAGAGGACAGAAAGCTCCTCCTAATAACAGAGCATGATTTTCAGACAACATCTGTCTAGTTTAAGAATACTCCAGTTTTTTGGGTATGGTACCCAGTTTACCAGAGGAACTTTATGCTCATTAGAGTACACATTTTGCTAGACTGGTGCCTAAATCAATATTAGGATTGTGATTTCAGGCCAGTGTAGATAGAAATAGGGACTACCATCGTCTTTCACTTGCTGTGCCTGTTTCAAACTCAGTTTAATTTTAATTTAAAAAAGCATAGTATTGTAGAGTAAATATTCAAGGAAATTTTTTGATTCTTCAGGTTAACAGTGCTGATACTGACCTTCACTATAACATAAAAGCTGTCATCCTGGAGGTAGGGATATATATGCTTAATTTCAAGCATATGAACAGTAAAATGATAAGCTCCTAAGCTACATAAAAGAAGCAACTGTAAATGATTTACTCAGCCAAAAGGAGTACTAAGATTTAAAATAAAAAAAAAACTGAAACACCCTAGTTATACTAAAAATACAGAGTGTTGCTGAATGCAACATCTTTGGATGTATGGGCGAGTTTGATATTTATTTTTTCTTATTAACTCAGAGACTTGGTCCAATCTCATTTCCTATGGTAACTCATTTCCCTTTCAAGCTCGTCTTCATTCTTCCCAGATTGTTTTCCCAGTAGAAATTCATGAGAAAATTCACATTATTTTAGAATGTTTAGCAGATGATAATTCTTTTTTAAAATAGGACATAGTATATATGTGGTTAATGTTTTAGCATTTTGCTTACAGCTGGATCTGTAATAATTTAATATTAGTCACAAAAGGAGACATGGAACATTTAAGCTGAACTTTATTAAGGTTAGTGGTCCATGTTATTAAATACATATTGTTAAAGAGACATATTTTAAAATTCCATTGACTGTTAGGTTGCAAGGAACACGATGAATATAGATTTAATTGTATGATCTAGACTCATTAACTGGAGCAGCTAAATACACAACTTTAGCACAAATAGCGTAACAATGACTTCAAATAGCATAAAAGCACTTAAAGGAATTTTGGAACCTCTTTTTCTAAGCAGGCACTACCAGTCCCCTGCCCACCTCATTCACCAGCTGCAGAAAGACATACTTTTGACTGCATTCATATACCCGATATATGTTTCCTGTTAGGTGGTTGGCTGAGGACAGTGATTTGAGGTAGAGAACCTTCCCTTGCCCTTTTGACAGCTGGATGCACGACTGCTTGGAAATGAATATGAATAATCTCATCTCTGGGAAACTCGGGAGCATCAGGTGACTAATTTTCTGTCAAATACATGGTCTGAATTTTTAGCATTGTCTGAAGAAAGCTCAAGTATTCTTTCCAGGCAAGGTAAAAGACAAAATAGCTGAAGTTTGCCTTAGCCTATACTGGTTTCTAGGGGACTTCACGTAGAGGAAAATTTGCATTATATGGCTCTGTACTTACATATTTCTTCTATGCATAAATTTTCTTTGCTTTCCCCAGAAGATAGGTATAAAAGGTTATCTAGGCGAATTATTCTGTTTCAAACTCTTTGGTGCCTGTGGAACTAGTCGATCCATATTCTGACCAACTGAGAACAGCACGAATTTATTCTTGCATGAGTGGTAATGAAATATTTAGACATAAATTCTGTATCTTGTTAACTTCACTTGGATTTGAAAATGCGCCAGAATCACATTACTAACTTCACTGCAGTATGACAACATCTTGCATTTCAGATACATTTGTTTGAAAACTTGTCACAACCAGTATTTGGTCTAGACTGGGTGTGCTGACAGATGAAGTTATCCTACAAAAGCAGTCAGCCAACTGAAATGTTAACCATTCCTTATTATTCCTATGGAACTACATGTCACTCTTTGTGATGCACTTAATCGATAAATATACTTATTTATACATATATTTATTTAATTATTAGTTTTTGCATATTTTTCTTTTGGAGCAGACATGGACCAGTTCAGGAAATCACATGAATTAGCATAAGAAAATATTTCTAGAAATAAATACATAAGCACTATCTGAATAGCTTTACTGGTGCTATGGATACGGTAACTATCAGCAACACTTCTTACAGTTGCAAAAAAGTTTCTCTGTTGATTCAAAGTAAGTAAGAGATTTCCAGTTTAAATACATTATTAAAAACACTCCTTTAGTTTCCATACCTTTATTCTCTTAATTTTTTTTTTCCCCCAGAATATCACAGGAAAAATGCTTGAAAATTCTGATTGCTACTTTTTCAACATTTACTTAAAATAGAAGAATTGTGAAACGGGATCAAAACAGAGCAAGAATAGATGTTGAGAAGATCCAGTTTGCATTACCCAGATCGCTGAACAAACTCAGATACAACATTATTGACATTTGACTTTTGCATTGGCAAAAAAGTTTTCTTGGCAAAGAAGTTTTCTGGGGACATAATATGGAAAAGTTATTCAAATACAAAGGAAATTATGATTAAATATACTCTACAGTGCCTTTTTGTTATGACCATGATAAAATTCCTTTTTTTTAAGGGAATAGTGCCTTAAAGTCTAATCTTACAAATTCTCGTTGATAACTCTACTTCGTATTGAAATCTGTAAAAGTCTAAAACCCATATGATCTTCTAGTCCTTTAATAAAGTATGGAATTCCAACATTGTAAGACAGGAATCGTGATTTTTACTTGTCCATTTGAAGAATGTACCATGTTTTATAAACACAGCACCTGTCTTCCATCCTGTTTGGAAAAGAGAAGACAAGTATTTGCCTAAGATGTGGCAAATTGCTTCTGAAAGAGAAGGAAAACAAAGGCTTCTGCCTCCCAGTATTCTGCTACCACCACTACCACATCTGTTCATGATGATCTTTCCTGTCGAATAAACAACAAAGAAAGCAAATCCTCCCCCCCGCAAAAAAAAACCACAAAAAGATCCCACTCCACCCTTATCCTAGATATCCTTATCCTTATTTTTTTTTGTTCAAGATTTCTAAGAAAATTCTGTAGCCATGATCTGATTGATTATAGTCAATGCCTTTGTGTGTTTTCCTCATACAGTCTTCTGTGTTAAATTATATCTGGGCTGCTTTCCCTATGAATTTAAACTTAAAGAAAAATCTTTACACTGCCATTAAAAAAAAAAAAAAACATGCAGAAAGAACAATAACGTATTACCTGAGATTCTGCCACTGAATAAACCACGGCACATAGTTTACCAGAGTATTTGCTATTCCAGTCTTTTCCTGTGGTAAACACCTGAGTTTTTACCTGGAACTCTGATTGTCTGTGTCACCTGCTGCCACAATACAGAGAAATGTAAAGAATATAGGTGAAATTCTCACACCACTGTAGCTGTGGGAGAAAAGTAATATTGGCTTCAAAGAGTCCAAGACTTTAAAACTGAAGGACAGGAGAACATAGATAAATTAGAATGAAGGTAAAGAATCATATGATGTTCCATTATGAAACCCTCCACACTCACATCTTTTTTATATTCCTGTAAATAGAGCACTTTTGAGCTCTGAATTTATCATTTATTTCTTGTCTTCTCTCAATTTGAACACAATGAAAAATGGCTGATATTCCGCTATTAAGCACATGATTAACTTCTAAAAGGAGAGATTCATAACAAACCAACCTTATTGAGTTGAAGGGCATAGTAATTGAAAAACATCTAATGCTGGCTCTTTCCTAGAAGAAGCAAACAAAAATTCAGCAGCAGAGTAATGAATTTTGGAGTGACCATGAGCTGCTAAATGAACACAGGTGGCTGTTTCCACAAGAAAGCTATTTGTAATAGACTTTAAATTAGCAGAAGGGAGATATAAGCTTTAAATACTTTTGAAATCTCACAAGTGTGAAAGACTTCATACATCAAAACTGAAATAAAGGGAGGTGATTAATAATTGTCCTTTAGCTAAATGAGTTGCCAGATGCACTGACTCTCAAGTGTAAAAAATAATACTAATTAAAAAAAAAAGATAAAAATATTGTTGAGAAAAAAAGATATTGTTGATGCAAAATTGCTCACAATTCCTCTTACCTAACTAGCAAGTTAAAAGTGAATAATCATAGAATCATAGAATGGTTTGGGTTGTAAGTGATCTTAAAGATCATCTCATTCCAACCCCCTGCCATGGACAGGGACAGATTCCACTAGACCAGGTTCCTCAAAGCCCCATCTAACCTGGCCTTGAACACTTCCAGGGATGGGGCACCCCCAGCTTCTCTGGGAAACCTCTTCTCGTGCCTTATCACCCTCACAATAAAGAATTTCTTCCTAAACTCAGGTTTAATCATTTCTATTCTGGGAGGAAAAGCCTAGATAAAAAATAATTGCCAAAGTTAAGAAGCAGACAGGTGCTTTTAATCACTTCAGAATAAGATTTAAGATCTTTTATAACCTAGATTATCTGTCAGTTAGCCAGTTCAAGATGTCTAATCAGAAAGATGTGGTTTGAATACATGACTGTTTATTTTGCCATAGTAGTTTTGCCCTTGGTATCACTTTGCCTTGTTCAGAAAAATAGCAGTATTCAATTAATTCTTTACTGGGACATTGATATTACTGGTCATCAGGTTATTGACTTGTTCACAGGAATTGAATGATTTGTATTAGAACTTGCCTACCATGCATTCAGGTGGATTATCATGAAAGAGGCATAAATCACTCTTTATCTAGAATAAAAGGGTTCATTCATTGAGTCATCACAACACTACTGTATTTACATTTACTCTTTATCTTAATCCAAATTCAGCCCCAGGTGTTGACAAACAAATCAAAACATTCCTGATGTGTGTTGACATTCTGTAAATAATACGTGTCTATTGAAGCCAAATACCTCTGTATGCTTTAACATATTCACGAGAAAAAAAGCCACTTTCCATAAGGTCTATGCATTCCATTAAGAAACTAAAAATCACACCAGAATGAAAATACAAACAGGAAAAATGCAGAAACCCATTTCTTCCACAAGGAAACCGGTGCACTTAGAGCACAGGTATTAATCAAAATCGCCTTTATATCTTCACATGTCCAGTTGCATAAACATTAAAAATTCAACTCCTGATTAGCAGACATATCTTCACATGATTCAGTAGCAACTGAGACCCAGCTGAAAATTGTATTAGCTGAGTGAGGAGATAGTCGGTGTGAGAGGAGGTGACAACAGGAGAGCATTGAGGTGAATATCAATTTCTCTAAGATGGTAATTTCAGGGTAGGAAAAGAGCTGAGCTAGTTAGAGGGACAAAACAGCAACAAGACTATTGATGCTTTTTTAGTTGATTAGAACATTTGACCAGAGTCATAGAACAGATTTTTTTTTTAATTGTATTGATTATATAGTGAAAATGTCAAAGACAAACCTCTAGGCAGTTTGTGAGTTAGTGAGTGAGTGACTTCACCTGGAAAAGGGGGCAGGGGGAGGGCAGCAAGAGCATAAACATTTTCTTCTCTCTGAACTGATTTGGGGAAAAAAAAATTACAAGAACAAAATACATGGGAACTGCTTTGGCTTGGTCACTACTTCTACGGGGTTTAAAAAAGGGAAGAAAAGATGACTCACTGAAAGTATTTTGGTGTTTAGCATACATCTTGTTTCTTACAAACTTACTTGATTGTTTTCTTTACCTAAAAGAAATAAAATCTTAACATTCCAGGCCAAAACTGATCTCCTATGTCCATCCAGATTTTGACTGAAGTTTATGTAACTTTATGCAATTCTCAAGTCTGATGTAATTGATCAAAAAATTAATTAAATTTACAGGAGAACAACAAGAGTATAAGAAAATTGGTCCTGACCTCAACTGATAGCTCAGGAACAAATTTCCCCTCAAATTTGAGTTCATCCTTTGCTCATGAGAATTCCCACTTCAGTCAAGAAAAATGTAATGAGAAAAACAACATAGGATATTCCTATATGACATGAAATCACAGAGATAGGACCTCAAAAACTATGTTATGTGATACCATCTGTGATCCCCCTCAGAGGGGGAAAAAAGGCAGATATGAGGAAGGTGCTAATAATTTGTATAGTAAGTGTATGCTTTTGTCTGAATTTTGTTCTCAATTATCTGCTTATCTGTTGTTATTAAAATCTGACTGGTTATCAATGAGGTGTTACAGATATGAAGTGACAGGGCACAGACAAAAGCTTGAAACTAAAGTACACAGAAGATGTGAAGATGTGTGAGTCACTGGCAGTAATGATATATACCAGGTTTATGTACAAAGCAGTCTTCAGGAAAGCTCTAGAGAAAAAGGAGCACCATCAGTTGGCATTATCAGGCTTATCCATCTTACTTTTCTCTAAACAAGGAATTTAACCTGTACTGCAAATCACTGAAATATCATTTTAATTTGAATTTAATTCCCTTCTCTGATCCTCGCAGTCTTGCAGGTGCACATATATCCATAGTTTAACTGCAAAACTTTATTCCTGTCAGCTGATTAACACCTAATCCAAAAGTCACCCTTTCCCATATTTCATCCATTCACAAAAACTTTTAAAATTTGTGAAGAACCAAGCTTTACTTCTTATCCATTTCCTTCCTTTGTGCTTTTTTGTTTCATATTGGTTCTTTTTTACGCAGGCAACAGTCTCATAAATCAGTCGGGGTCCAGTTACCTGAGAGGGAAAAATCCCATCATCTGGACTGGTGTAGGTAACACAGGAACATCACCAGTCCTCTTGAATTAAAACTAGTTCTCCCACAGATTTTTCTCGTCAACAAGGCCCTGGAAATATTCACTTCATGCAATGAGGTAAAATAAGACGTTCTGATCAGTCTTTCTTCCTCAAGACATTATGTTGGCTGTGGGTGTTGGCAGCTCTGGGAAAGCACTTGAAAAAGCAAAATGTTGTCAAGCAGTGAAGAGTCACAGAAGTCAAAAGGAAGAATGACAGCCGTAGGTGAAAAATGTCAGTGTTATTAAAATCCTTGATAGTGCTAATTACTGACAACACCTACAGCTGTTATATCCTTATTAAGTCTCCTTCCGTCTTTGTCATAGCTAAAAGCATGATCTTATTCATCTTTGGTGAGGGTAAAATTTGGCCTAACATTTTTCTCAAAGCAAAAAACCTCAGAAAATTCATTTATATCTGTTTTTTTCTCTCTTTTTTTTTAGTGGAAATTGCCCCGTAAAGATTGGTATTTCATCAGTACAGAAGAGAGACATATTTACAAATTTTCTCTTTGTCTATTGCAGAAACAGAAAAAATAATTAAAAAAATGCAGCTAATAAAAGTGAAGAGAGGAACAGCCATGAGATTATAGATCAAAAAAAAAAGTATTTTTTATAGAGTTATCTGATTTCTTGACAGTGGCACATAATTTGTTTCACAGTATTTTTCACATAGCTCTGGGAACAGCTTGTACGTAGCCTTCACTAACACACAGCTTTGCATTATTATAATTCCATTTGCTTGCAATCAGGCAGAAAGTAACCCTGTGTATATGTTTTTGGCTGGAAAACATAGAAGGAGAGGGAAAGAATAATTTTTTCTTGAAAACTTCAAATGTTATTTATCTCTTAATAGCTGTTACTCTGGGACTTGTCCCTGTATTAGGTAATTATGGGATTTACTTCAATGAAATTTTCAAAGATGAGTTGGGCATTAAGTGAACCTACACAAATGCTTTCTATCCATAGATGGACTGAGATTTAAGGATGTAACTGGCCCTGTTGACTTCAGTGACAAGGTGTCTATAAAGAAGTCAAGCATATATCTGTGGGATCTCCTGAATCAGGTACAGTATCAGAAGGAGAGAAAGTATAGAAAACCATAAATAATAATAATAAATGCAAATAGATTGAAAGTGGATTTTTACAGTGAGTGGAAGTATATTTTTCCCCTTCACAGGACAATATGGATTTTTTTTTCCAGTGAAATATCTCACAGTGATAGATTACACTAAACATGTGTATAGTCTAATTGTACTCTTCACTCCATAGCCAAATGTACCTATGGAAATAAATTCTGTTACCAAAACCTGCTATAATGTGAAACAGCAGCAGTAGGGGAAGAAGTTCAGGATAGTGACATTTTCAGGAGCACTCTCAATAAGAAATTGTCAGTAAGGTGGGATTTGGGATATAGAGATAATAAAAGACTACATATTAATTATTTTCCAGTCTTTTTGTCTTTGAAAAAGTAGATAAATATGTAAAAGAATATTTGTTAGATTTGATAATTGCAAGTCATATCTCATCTCTGAATCCATGCTAAATGCAGAGTTCTTCAGTACAATGCTTGTCATTTTTGCATGAAAAAAAAATGTTGATGTTGCTGTGTCCACTCACTTATAAGGTTCTGGCTTATAAATAATTAAAAAAAATTAAATAAAGAGTGTAATCTTCGTCCTTCCAGGTAGGGACCCAAAACTTTTACTGCTTCGTGTATGTGTAAAATACATCAGTGGAAAAGCAAAGCACAATATTTTGTTTTCTGATTGAAGTGACTACTGCTGCTCTCATTATTATATAATAATTTATATTACTATTATATTATTTTTCTATTTAACCACACTGTGCTGTTACTTTTATATAGACATATTTTTCCCAAAAGCCACCTAGGTAGTATAAATACCATAATAATAAAGTACTGTTATTGAGATATGTTTTGTAGCAGGCAGAAATCACACACCTAAATGCAGATGTACATCGTTACAAAGATACCCTAGGCTACTTTTCACAGGCCCATTGTTACACCAGGATACTTTTTACTGAACAGTAAAATTACAGGTTTACCATAAAACCCACTTGCACATTGTATAAATTGTACAGTAAACACTAGAAACTATGTTGAAAGTACACAGACCTTCTACAGGGATTGGACATAAGCACAACTTTAAAGTGTAGACAGGATTGCAAACACAAGAAGCTCGGCCCAGCTGACAGAATACTTTGTTCCCTCAAATTTATTTCAAACTTCTTTCAAGATAGAATATCAACTAACCCTCCAGAAGAAAAGTTTTTTACCCTGTATTGTTTTTCGCACTTGCCTCGTCCTTTATCTACTCCCAGTTCTAAACTAACACAACTCACTGTTGTTTCTTTGTTTGAACTCGCCCATCTGTTGACCTTTCAAAGAAGATTTTGCTGCAATTTCAGCCACCGGGTAGCAAGAACCAAGTAGCAGAATTTATTATGTCCACCCTACAGCAACACTCCTTCTCTCATTAACTTCAGAATTTCGCTTACCCTTTTCTTTAAATATTCACACTTTGCTCTTACTGCCTTGGTGGGCACTGCAGCTTTCTCACATCCTTGGATTCTTGGAAATATTGATATCAGTGTGTGCAGACAGGAATGGGGAAGTAAAGATACAACAAAGTTCAACCTCAGGATGTTCCAAAAGGAAAACATATTAGGATTAAACTATAACAACTCTTCCAGAAAACTATTGCTAGTTAAAGAATCATTGCTGTGTTCCATGTCTAAAAATACTGAGATGAGACATAAACTAGTTGCTGGTATTTTTTTTTTTTTGTTAACAGAGGTCAATAAAACCTGCCTGTTGAGATTGCAGATTAAAACATGCATTTTATTAATTCTGGGGGAGGATGAAGGCAGGAGGTCTTTAACCATCATACAAGAAGAGACATGTTGAAAGTAAGTTTTATGATTGGCCTCAGGGCTGAACTTCATACATCAGAGAATAATTAAAATTCACTGTTAAAATATGCAACATGCCCCAAGCTATTAAATTAGTTAACTTTAGGAACATTATCGGGCCAAAATTTATAATCAAACAGACAGATGTCATTTTAGAAACCTCTTTAGGCACTATGAAATTTGGTTATATTTATGAGGAATTTGATGATTTAATGATCGGCTAGCATTTATAACTAGCTTATTGATGTTCTGACACTACTGACTCATCCTTCCTTTAGTTAACTATTAACCGTAGCTCAACTCTGAGGATATATTTTATTCATATTTCTTAGCTCATTTACTAAGTTACAACATGTTGTGTAAAACGACAACACAAATGTTCCAAAGCACAAAATTTTAAAAACTTGTGGGAATCTGGGGTGATACAGGCAGATGACTCCAGAAACCTAGATGTATCAGGGTTTTTTTGTAAGATGATTAATAAATAAGGTATTAGATTAGGTTCTAGGAAGCAGTTGACAATGTAAGGAGAATCAAGCAAAATAGTCATAGGCAAAAGGAGGAAGAAAGAATTAACATTTTACTGTTCCTGTTCCAGATGGAAATAAGGTCAGACAAGAACAATTCGATAATGAAAAAAGTTTTTATCTACTTTGTTTAAAAAGAGTTAATATCCTCTTCCTGTTGTGGATCAGTGGTAGCAATTAGATAATAAAAATGGCTGTTCTGGAACACCTCATCGCTTAACCTAACCATTACTTCTTACAATATCACCTATTCCAAGTGTGTCATTTTTAAACAACCATATCCTATCTTACTTTGCATGTAATTCATTTATTTCAATCCATTATGAATAAAAATGGCACTTTATAATCAGAAACCATATTCTGTTTGTTCTTCCAGCTCAACATATATTTTCCTTTATATATGCCATTATGAATCCCATTTTTTGCACGCACCGTTTCAGGTTTTTACTCATGCAAAATGCTTAAATATAAATCTGCCCAGCTGAAACACTAAAAATTCTTGTAAAGCATATCTAATGAACAACTTTTGACCCTTTCATAAACATGAAGTTCTGAGACATATGCAAAAGAAGAATAAGGAAAGTGTTAAAATATCAGGGGAGAAGAATACAAATTTTCACTTCCTCAATATAGTAATTTTTATTCATAGATTATTATAAAATACATTAATTTCCTAATGTTCTTCAATGGAGCAAAATATCAAAATTGAGGTGCTTGTTCACTCTTGTCTCATTACTACAGCTTTTGATAATGACCTCATAAAGTTCTGAATAATTTATGGCACCACACAGTTCTAAGCACCTCTGAATAGAGAAATGGATCCTTCACTGAATGACCTTTAATGAACAAAACATTCTTCCACATACATGAGGAAAGCTTTATACTTATAATGGCACTGTTAAACATAGTTTTAGTGATATATGGAATTTCCAATTAGACCAGGGTGAAGCCATAATATTTGAGGTATCTCAGAAGGATGAATTTTAATGTTCATTTTGTACAGCTGAGAGAAGCTTCAACTTTGTTTCAAGTTTTAACTCTTAAAATGTCAACTGAAATAAGCCAAGACGGGTGAGTAGTGAGAATTCTGAAGTCTGAAATTTCCAGAGATCCTGAAAAGGGTTGACTTTGCCATTGTTTTCAATATAAGAACATGTATTAATATTGCAAGAAGAATCATAGAATCATTAAGGTGGGAAAATCCTCTGAGATCATTGAGTCCAACCCTCAACGCAGCACTGCCATATTCACCACTTAATCACAATCCCAAGTGCACATGCACATACCTTTTGCACACTTCCAGGGATGGTGATTCCAGCATATGCCAATGTCTGACTATCCTTTCAGTGAAAAAATGTTTCCTAATTTCCAAGTTAAACATCTGGTAGAATATGAGGCCATTTCATCTTCTCCTGTCACTAGTTACCCGGGAGAAGAGACCGATCTCCGCTGGCTACACCCTCCTTTGAGGTAGATGTAGAGAGAGAATAGGTCTCCCCTGAGCTTCCTTTTTTTCAGGCTGAACAACCTCAGCTCGCTCAGCCTCTCCTTATAGAAACTGTTCCCTGGAGAACAACAATAATCTTTTTTTTTTTACACCAGTGATCAAATGCTGGTTAATTCTCCCCTTCTGGTTTTGCTGTTGAACATTTGGGGGAAAAAAAAAAAAGACTACATCAGGAGATGTTTTCTTTTTTTACACAGTAGTGTTTTGGTTCATATGGGCAAATAACTGTATAGAACAGATTTCTTGAACTGGGCTGTAAGGCACTGGTAAGTGTCTGTTCTGAAGAGAAGATACCAGCACATAAAAGAATTCTGATATAGTGTAAGAGCTTTAATTATGCTTTTAAAACATCCAAGAGAATAAGATTTAGATGGGGAAGGAACTTGATTCATGTTTGAAAGATGATTTAAATAATTCCCACAGTAAATCCATGTTGGGGGTAGGGCTACATATAGTAGGACACAACTACTTAATCATGGTCACTGCTCCAGAGGAAAATGAAAAAAATCTCACACTGCTACCTCCAAAAAATGATCACATTTGTCAAAAAAAAAAAAAAAAGAAAAAGAAATAGCAGGAAATGAAAAGCAATTCTGAGAGGATTTAGGGAGTCAGTTTGATTTGGCTTTATAATACAGATTTTCCTTTAGACTAAACTAGGCAAAAGTGTGTGGGTTTTTTGTTTTTTTTTTTCAGTAAATAAAAAGAATCTCTCTAAATGTGTTTATAAGATAACTGAAGCCAAATTCTCCAAAAGGGAGCATCTTTTGGCTTAGCAAAATTTCTCACATGCTTAAAGCTATCATATCAATATGGTAATTGGTTTGAGTTTGCAACTGAACTGTGAACACAGTAGGGAAGTCCTTTCTTTTTATAGGCTTCAAGTAGTAGACTCACTATTCTGTTTCTCATATGCAAATCAGGGGAAACTGCACTGAAATCAGCACTTTCAAAACCAGTGCAAGTAAAAGAAGAAAGATATTAGTGTCAGACACAAGTATAGGTTTAAGAGCCTGAGTTGCAAAGCAACTCAGTATGTTTTTCTGATCGGGAGCTAACACTGGTAATAAAGTAAAAGGCCACATTCAGAAAGAAAATACACGTCATAGAATTATAGAGACAATCTAGTTCCAAACTCCTGTGCCATGGGCAGGGGTACCTCCCACTAGATCAGGATGCTCAAGGCCTCATCCAACCTGGCCTTGAACACTTCCAGAGGTTGGGTATCCACAGATTCTCTGGACAACCTGTGCCAGTGCCCTCGATCCCTCTGTCCATGTCACCAACAAAGATGTTACACGTACCAGTCCCAGAACCGACCCCTGAGGGACACCACTTGTCACTGGTCTCTGCATGGACAATGAGCCACTGACCACAACTCTCTGTGTGTGGCTGTCCAGCCAGTTCCTTATCCAGAGTTGTCCATCCATCATATCCTTGTCTCTCCACTTTAGGTCCTGGTTATTGTTTTAAAATGTTTTTTGTTTTGGGCCAAAATTAAAAAAAAAAAAAAAAACCAAAACCAAAACCAACACCAAAAACAAAAACAAAAACCAAAACAAAACAACAACAACAACAAAAACAACCAAACAAAAACAAACAAAAACAAACAAAACAAACAAACAAAAACAAACAAAAAACCCTCCCCAAACCCTCCCCCCAAAAAAACTAAAACAAACTAAACCAAACAAACAAAAACAACACTAAAACCAAAAAAAAACAACAATGAAAGTTTGTAGCACAATGTCTTTGTCAGGCAGGAAAAAGGAAAGAGCTTTGACAGCTGAACATGAACTTATACACCAAGCCATTAAGCAACAACTTTTATCTCCTACCTCCCATCACATGTACACATACAAAGCACTTCAGAAATGGATTTCAAAACTGACTGAGGTTCAAAATAGCTCTTGCAAACAGCTCCTCTCAAGAACCTCACTCCTTTAAAGTACTGACATGGAAGAAAGGAGGTTTAACAAAGCATTTGAGGTGTCCTAGAGAACAAGGCAGACACACATAGAAAAAAAAGGACTATAAAAGACCTTGAAAAGCATATGTTAAGAAAAAAAAAAAAAAAAAAAAGATTAAAAGCTTCCAGAGTAGGAGAAAAAATGTACGCAGGTGACAAGAATGATACATAAGGGAAAGAAGGAAAATCCTCTCACAGTTCTAAATAGCTACCATTGCACTTATATTAATCCTTATCTGCAGAGAGTGCAGTTAGAAGGGCATGACCCTATAAAATTATTCGTTCCTCATATTACCTCACCAGGTAATACTTCAACTATATTGAAAGAAAGCCACTTGAACACCTCAGTGGTTCCATCCCAGTCAACACTGAGCTATAATTTAACTGCACAATAAACTGAAAGTTACCTTTCTATGGAAAAGAATCTGTTCTTCCCAATTCTTCTTCGTTGGCATTGAAGTACTGGTGTTCAGGGGAAAAAAATCTAGGTTGTTTTTACAGCATCTTTGACAACACATTTGTATGACATGTAGGCTCAGTTTTGAATATTTTTTTTCAAATTTAATTTTTTTACTTTCTCCACCCTTCTGTGATCTGCAGCAGGCACACTAACAAGTGGTGGTGAATTAATGAGAACAAAAGTGTTAGTTCAGACAGAATTTTGGGAGATACTGGTGCAATCCTTAAAGATAAAAGTTTTCTTGCAGGTGAATTTTTAATGCCACATTTCATTTCAGGACAAATCAAACTTTTTTTACCTACCAAATTAAAATATTTCATAATTTTC
Source organism: Oxyruncus cristatus (assembly GCA_013399855.1). Taxonomy (NCBI): domain Eukaryota; kingdom Metazoa; phylum Chordata; class Aves; order Passeriformes; family Cotingidae; genus Oxyruncus; species Oxyruncus cristatus. Next base: position 881,657 of record VXAY01003154.1, read on the forward strand.
TTCATTATCTAATCTTTTTTTCTGAAAAAAAAAAAAAAAAAAAAAAAAAAAAAAAAAAAAACACCAACAAAACACAAACCAAACAACCAAATCCAAATACTACCACCCAGCTTATATAACGAATAGACTCATTTGCAACCATAACATCACTTTGAAATAAAATTTCCTGACTTTTCAGAAATCATAATTTGGTAAATGACAAATGAAACATTGTAAGTTCTCCCCAGTGATCAAAATTACTTTTCAAATGCAACCCAGCACTGCAAATCATTTTTCAACGTTTTATCTTTGGGAAATCAGTTGTTCCTTCTCCATTGTTCCGCTCCCCAAACTGTCACTGTGGTTTATGATCGATATTTTTGAGGGCAGGGTTTACAGTTTCATTGCCAAGCATTAGCTAACGAGTGCCAAGCCTTGTTAGGCCACGTGGCCCATGTGGGCCACATCCCCAAAGGACAATAAAAGTGCCTTAAAAAATTGTGGAGTCGCCTTGACCCATCTGGCAAATCCATGTGCCACAGGGCCAATTAGGCAGCTGGGCCAGCTAAAGACCACAAGCAGTAGTCCAAAACAGCTTGCTCTGCACAGTGCTGGGTCTGAGCTGACATAAAACCTTCCACTGCACCAGTCTCTCTGCACAAGAAACATCACAGTGTTCCAAAAATGACTTGCTGATACCTAAGTTTCATGAGCATATTGCTAAGGGATTTCTATTCAACTCAGAAAAAACACACTACTACTGCTTTATCTGAGTTTGTTCTCATCGTACCTAAACTTTTATATTGGCCTAGTCATATATGGAAATGTAAATTTCTTTTTCTTTCTTATAGTCTATCAGAGGTACGTCACCATTTACAAAAAACCTCTTCTAATAACTTTGTTAGTTGGATTACCATCATGTATGCACACACTCACACACAAAAGTAACTGAGGTAAAAACAATTTTTTCCCTCTGAAAGGTCATAGCTTGATAGTCTTTCGAAAATTTAATTCCAGTTGTTTTTTTTTCTTTCCTTTGAAATATGCAAAGGATGTATTTTTTCAATAGGTTTTAAGGACCTTTTTTTATACTGTGGTCATATTTTAAAGTAAATTAAAAAATTACTTTTCCAGTAACTTTTCAATAGAAAATAAAAAAGAAAAGCAAGGAAATGTTGCTTGCACGGTAGCCTATTGTATCAGGCTTGAAATCCTCATGAAATTTAATTTTCAAAATATGAAATCTTCTCTCTGCAAATCTGTTAATTTTGAAATTCACTGACACTAGATGCTCATAATCACTGATCAGTACAGACTTCCATTGGTCAAATATTACTTTGAAACACTGTCTCATCCTGAACCAGGGGACAGAATTTTTTTTAATAAGTTAATAATTTGAACTCATGTCAAGGCCCGAGTTGAATTATTTTTGTTATTTATAATTACAGATCTTCAAGATGCCCTTATAACCAAAAATTTGTCCTACCATCAGTACTAAGACTTCACAGAGAGCTGCTGAAAAAATTGAGGAAACGTCATAAATTATTCATAGTGACAGCTTATTTTGTTTGGTCCTGTTTGAATTGCCTGAAATCATTACATACAGGCAGCTTGGTGATCTCAGGCTGCCATATAAAATAGACACAAAAATTGAGATTAAAGAATCATTTTGTAAAAGGGATGAAACTAACCCTCTCCTTGAGTAACAAACCTGCTATAAAAGCAGCATGGCTAATGGATTTCTAATGTAGGTGGAAGGTTTTAGTCAAATTGAGACAAAGGTGTGATTGACAAGAACAATTGTACCTTTTAGTGATATTCTTGGAGCTGAAGGGATATAATGGAAACAGTTATTTCTCCAGTCCTGCCTCCTATTGTCTGCCTCTTTTCATCTTTCTGCAGCAAAGGCTATACTTATCCGGATGGATAATTTATATTTACTACTATTTCTGTACTTTGCACATGTTTTGGCAACTATGGAATATTCCAGAAACACATTTTGCTGTAAGAATGCTGGAGCTGAAGATGAGGTATAAAAGTAGCCACTCAATTCTTCTGCTTCCATTTGAGTTCAGCAAGGGCAGAAGTGGAATATGTCAGTTATGGTGACTTAAGCTCAGTTCTCAGAGATAACATGTACATATCACAAAAATGTCTTTCTGCACAAGTGGTTACACAGATATTTGCTCTTGTGAAGAAATAACTCCAGTGGAGTACCACAGTGTGGCATGATAAGGGCCTTCCTGATATAACCTAAAAAATTATTTATTTAAATTAAACTCAGTATTAAATAAAAGCAAAAACTCAACATCTGTGTGTATAGATGCAGGTACTAAAAAAGATGTCCTCAAAAACAAGTATTTCTAGTTGCTTTAAAGAAATATCTATCATATTCAGGATGCAAATCAAAAGCCAACTTACTTTAAATGTTCTACCCCAGCTGAGTATTTGACAAGGCAGGTGAATCCAAGAAAACATTTATGTTTCTTCCCAACCTGGCCACAGACAGCCAGCACACCAAGACAGCTGCCTGGCTCATCCTCAGAAGCTTTGTAAGCCAGGACTCCTGACTTCTCACTGGATTTTCATCACCACACTAAATGCAAATACTGTCTCTCCAGAGATTCGGAAAACAGTGGTTCCTAAACCTGTTTTCTTTGGATGCACCATGCAGAAATAGGGCATGTATGGGATGTTCTTAAGTGTTGAAGATGTAACTATAATATCAGAGTTTGAGTTAAGTTACTTATGGCTTACTGAGTCTAGTACAGTCAATGGGATACTCAAGATCTCCCATCTCATTTGGAGATTGGTCATATAAAATATACCCAGAAAAACTGCTTATCAAAATTAATATGTGGCTCTTCATATAACTTCAGTTGATTTTTAAAGTGTACTGCTTCAGTATTTCTGAATAAACCAGAGCTTCAAGGAGACTTTTGAAAAATACTTTTTATTTGAAGCTCACCAATTTTGTCAATCTTCCAAAAAAAATGAATATAGCATAGATTAACAGCAATTAAATAAACTTTGTACTTAACATCAGCACAGACTCATTTTTAAATTTTATTTGTAGGGAGGAAGCTGGATTAACTTTACTGATTTTAAATTAAACTTAACCAAGTGCTGTGAGAACATTCCTGTCTGTTTCAAAATAGCTGAAATCCCATTAAAAGCAATGAGAAATCCAAGGTGCCTAAAGTTCAAGTTGTTAAATGCTTTCCTGAACAATGGCAAGGCTTCACATTTAGGTTTAGTAGGACCTAAAAATATGTAAGTGTTTCATCAACCTGAGGTGTTTTCTGATGTTACTGTGATATTCTGATCTTACTGTGAAGATTCAACACTGTAACAAGCTCACCAAGCTTAGAATATACTAATCTGAAATTAAGCACATTCTTCTTCTTTGCATCTCAGTTGTAAAGTTAATTTTACCTTGGATTTTGTTATAAAATACAACTTAGTCATGCCTGTGGTCTATTTCACTCCCATATTTTAAGCTTTTCCCAAGTACCCTGTCAGTGTTCAAAAGACATAAGTGAATCTCTAATTGCAAGCAAGTGCATGGAAAACTAATTTCCTACTGGAAGAAGACAAATTCTCATTCATGAGATAAAATACTCCTTTCTTACAGGGAATTCCTAGAGGAAGCTTCATCAGACAGGTTCAGTTCACACAAGCTGGCCATCATTTTGCAGCTGTACAGTGTGGGTATATTGTTATGCATTGGAGTTCAAGACATCATAAAATGTAACCCCATTATGATAGTGGGAAGGAAGCAGACTGCCTGCCTTAACCATGTCCTCACAATTCGAGTTGGTTTTCCTTTTAAAGTTTCCAGGTTGCAAGGATTCCATCTCTATCTCTTTTTCTGTTTAGACGTTACACGAAAGAAAGGTAAATAAGTACAACGCTTATGTGGGCTTGATGTTTCTCCCAAGGCAGACAACTGGAAAAAACACTCCATGTCCTGCTGCCAGCAGGGCCAAACAGCCCATGCTGCTGCCAAGCCCAGCTCTCAGTACTAAGATAGTTTTGTGCAATACAATTGTGATCATTGTTGTCTGGAATGAGCAGGAACAGAATTCCAGCATCAGTACCCTAGAGATTTTCATCAAACTAACAAAGCATTAAGTGTGGGTTATGAACAAAATAATAAAAACCATTCTTATGTCTATTCATCAGTAATTTCACTAATAAAATGCATTGAAAGCTGCTAATTAAATAGCAAACTATTAATTATGAAGTGACAGCAGTTGAGCTATTGCAGGTGTAATGGTAAGATGGTTTCCTGTATTACAAATTATTCAGTCCATGCAGAATGAACATTTTCATTGTATAACACACTATATTATCTGTCACTCCAAGAGAGTAAAGCAAGCATCTAAACCTTACTAGAAATATCAAATAAAACTCAATTTACTTCTGTAAAATATACAGTGCAGATACCTTTCTACCAGGGCACTATCTCATATAAAAGGATACCCACAACTTCTCTTCCTTTTGAAAGGAATTCTATGAGTATAAAAGAGAAAGGCTAAAACATAAATAATGTCATTAAAAATTATCTTATTAATGCCAAATTATCATATTAAATGCTTAAATTTCATTCTAAGTTCTATGTCCAACTTATTTTTGTTATGCATAGTCCGTCATATGTTCCTTAACTGTATGAAGATATTTATTGTATATCCCTGAACATCACAGGCCACACACCAAGATGTGCATAGATTTCTAATAACAAGGGTTTTTTTATTACCTTTTCTCACCAATCTTGTCTCCACTGTTTCAGGAGGATCATTTCTTCCAAAAAAAGACAATCAAGAAGGATCAGTGTTGATACTGGAACTTGGGGAAAGCCATGACAGTTCATAGGGTCAAAAAGCCCGAATGGAGAGAGGATTTGTACAACATCAACAAGGATCATCATTATGCAGAAAGTACGGGAAAGTGGAAGGTGTCTTGGGGACATCCACTTTGCTTGAGATGTTAAGAAGATCCCATTTGAAATTACAAAGTTCCCAGGTGGTGTGAAAATATTCAAGCAGGGATATAGCTAAAGGTGTCTTTCCTCTCTCTCTCTCTTTTTAACCTCTATCTATCTCGTTCCGGCTGAAGAATTGAATGATGGTTTTGGAGTTTTATTCTACAAGGTCTGGGCAGTCATTTGCTACAGCTATCAAACATCTCTGACTGGTGATAGAAAGCCATAGCGTCCACAAAGTGAGACTGGACAGTCTAATTTACATGTGTAAGTTAATGAGCTGAGAATTAGTCCTTGATTCTTAAAGCAGAGAGGTCCCATTTCAGTTTAGCAGCCACAGTCAAATCCTGAACGTCTGCCAAGGTAAGTCCACTCAGGCCCAAGGAAAGGTCAAATATCCTTGGATTTCACATGTTGGAGGCAACTCAGCTGCACATACAGATGTGACACAGCAACTTGAGGTTGTTTAACACAGTCTGTGTTCTCCAGCAGATACTGCTGCCTATTACTTGTAAAACTGGCCAATATTAGAGCCATGAGATGCTAATAACCCTTTTTCTCTTGCTTCCAGTACAACAAATCACTTAGTATGTCACATCTATATTCAAATGTATTCATCACATTTGAATACAGAGAAAACACAGGTGTTGTTCTTGACAATAAAATGCAGTTATGAAAACTAAAAAGAACTTTTTGTATACACTGCAGAAGCACGTTAGATCATTCAATTCAACAATCGCTCCAGAAGTTAGATAAGGGGTTTTTTTAATAATTGAAATACACTGCAGATTGTATTGGTATAATTTGTGTGTCTCTTTTCTTTAATTACTATACAGGGGAAAAGCCTTGGGAATGGAAAATAAAAATTAGTCTTCACTGCTACATATTTTCAAAGCAAGAAGATTATCTTCAAATCAAAGAGAAAATGAACTACTGTATGATTATCTGTAGCAACGAGTTAACTGCGCTTTCTATAAATTTATTTTACCACAGAAATTAAGAAAACTGAGGCACCTTAGGAAGGACCCCCTTAGATCCAGACATAATGCTGTAATTTCAAAAATGCAGGGCTAGCTGCACTTCTGGTATCCCTTCTGGACTGAGTACATCCTGGCCTGCCATGGACCCTGATGTTTTTCCCTTTGCTGCAGCTGGGTCTACTCTGAGTCAGAGGCATGGCAGCAGCAGAAAATATCCAGGAAAATCCCATCTGAATTCTTATCTCACATGCTATGAGTGAAAGTGAATCCCATGACTTCATACAGTATTAAAACAAGCATTTCTTTTTTCCCAATAGAAAATTTTGGGTTTAGTGCAGAAGAGGGAATTCCTTTTTGGTAAATAATTTTCAGGAGGTCCAGGGCTGGAAAACTGCAAAGGTGTCTCGGTGTGTGCAGTCACTAAGTCTGATACTACCTCTGCACTTCCTCCACGCAGGGAGGAGATGCTTGGCAAAGCCCGCAAGAACGGGTGGAAATTGAAGTATATTAATTGACTTTCTGGAGTGACACATTCAAGTGTAAACTGGACACGCATGATTTGGAGGGATGGACCGCTCAGTGGAGAAGGAATTGGCTGGATGGTCTCACTCAGAAAATTGTAGTCAACCACTTGATGTCCAAGTGGAGACAACCAGTGGTGAGTGGTGTCCCTCAGGGCCTGATATTTGGGCCAGAGCTGTTCAACATCTTTGCTGGTGACATGGACAGTGGGATCAGGAGTACCTGTAGCCAGTTTGCCAGTGACACCAAGCCGTGTGGGTGACACAGTGGAGGGAAGGGATGGAATCCAGAGGGACCTGGACAGGCTTGAAAAGTGCGTCTGTGTGAACCTCATGAAGTTCAACAGAACCAAGTGCAATGTCCTGCGCCCGGGTCAGGGAACTCCCGAGCACAAATACAGATGGGTAGAGAATGGAGTTGAGAGCAGCCCTGAGGAGGAGAACTTGGAGGTGTTGGTTGATGAGCTTGACATGATCTGGCAGTGTGCACTCACAGCTTCGAAAGTCACCCGTGTCCTGGGCTACATCATGAAAAGCATGGCCAGCAGGTTGAGGGAGGGGATTCTGCCCCTCTGCTCTGCTCTGATGAGACCCAACCTGCAGTGCTGCCTCCAGCTGTGGGGTTCCCAGCACAGGAAGGACATGAACCTGTTGGAGAGTCCAGAGGAGGCCATGGAGATGATCAGAGGGCTAGAGCATCTCATACTAAGAAGACATTTGGGGATGATTAGCCTGGAGAAGGCTTTGGGGTGACTTAATTGCAGCCTTCCAGTACCTGAAGGGAGACTACAAGAAAGATGGAGAGAGACATTTTTTCAAGGGCATTTAGCGACAGGACAAGGTGGGGGGGATGGCTTCAAAATCGAAGAGGTAGGTTTAGATTAGATATCAGGAGAAAATTTTCCCGGTGAGCATGATGAGGCACTGGAACAGGTTGCCCAGAGAAGCTGCGGATGTCCTACCCTTGGAAGTGTTCAAGGCCAGGTTGGATAGGCCTCTGAGCAAACTGATCTAGTGGAAGGTTTCCTGCCCACGGCAGGGGGGTTGGAACCAGATCATTTTTAAGGCCCCCTCCAACCTAAACCATTCTATAACTGTATGACATATTGCTACACATGAATAAATTACTGTAGAGAGTCATAGAGGTGAGAGGTGAGTTGTCTGGTCACAGAAAACAAATACAAAATCTTAGGGGAATTTCTTGACACAATGTGCTTACTTGAGCAACTAAAAAAAAAAAAAAAATCAAAATAACCTTAAGAATACAACCAATTAAACCAAACATTTTTAAATACAGTGAGTGAAATATTTGTTGAAAAACACAAATCTGGTATATAGTGACTTTAGCCAAATTAAAGAAATAGCTGACAAAACAACTCGGACTTGAAGGGTCATACACCCCCCTTTTGATGCAAAAATGATTAGTCTTTGGTTGTCCATGATTCTCTCCTGTCTGATGATATGTGCTAATAGTCTGCCGTTGCTAAGGAATGTTGCTAAGCAAGGCAAGGCTTCGAGGAGGTCAGACAACTCTTCACTGACAACTTCTAGCATCAATTATTTTTGTGAACTACACATTTCACTTCTTTTCTGAGTGTTCTACATAATTGAGATAAAAGAAGGTTTATCACTGTAGCACAATCCAAACATATAAAAACTGAAATGTTCTTATGGAATTATCTCTTTTTCATTAAACACTAATTTGTGTTTCTCAGCGTTGCTCTGTGCTCATTAGGAGGTAAAAACCATAGCCTAACCTAGTTTTTTTTCCAGTTCTGAACAAATTACATGAGAAATTTGGGTATCCTTGATAAAGAAACATTTTTATGTTGATTTAACTATTTTACCAATCACAGGGTTTTTTTTAAAAGGATGATAGTTAATTTCAAATAAAAAAAAAACACAGAAGAAAAAAGGCATTGGCATTTAACAAAGCAGAATATCAAAAACAATTAAAAAGTTGTAATAGGAAAATTAACATGATATTGAAAGACTAAATTTTCACCTACTCTAAAATGGTTCCTTATTGGATTCTATGTTCAAAATAAAAGTCTTTATGTTTTATTGTTTCAGAATAGTATCTCAGCTAAGAGAATATATCACTGTGTAACCAAAATGAGGTAATACTATTTCTAAAGTCATTAATACAGAGATTTCTTTTTTCTATAAGATTTTTACTGGTGACTGGGATTCTTTATGCCATCAATTCCTATTTCATAAATGGAAGTCAAAAGGATAGAAGCTCCTAAATAATTTAGAAGGGGGAAAAAAAACACATTCTAAAATTCTCCTTGCCTTATTTTGGTTCTTGATTGCTGTGAGTCATTTGAAGCCTGATATGAAGTGAGTAGTGTCACTGCATTATCATTAAAGTGTTTTTGAGCTGTCCCCTCAACAACCATTTCCCTACACCATTATGAGCATTACTGTTCTGTGAAGGGTAGATGAGTTTAATGAGCTGATCACCGTCAAGTACTACAACTTGCTTTTTCTCTCTTTTAGTTTTTAGCAAAACTATGGGAGTGACAAGCTCCCAAGCTTCCTTCCTCCAAATCACAGTCACTCAATTTTCAAACTCTTCCTGGTAGTTTCTCTCATGGTCTAAAGCAGAAATGCTCATTTGGGTCAACTTACACTGAAAAAACTTTCTGAGACCAAGGAGAGTTTTGCCTTGTAGAAAAAAGGGAAATATTAGAAGGGGAAATAATATATTTTTTATTTTCAGTGGCTTAACAAAATATATCCAGAAAAGTCCTTATTTCTGTGAACTGTAATTAGGAAAAAGGCCTTAAAATGGATTGTTAGTTTGCTAAATGGTTCAGGTGAACAGTTTGGTGTTTACAGCCTGACAGGCTCAATACCCTTAATAACTGAGGAAGGCAAGTGAGAAAATTCCTGTCTTTCATGTTCCTGTAACAGGATTTTTTAGTTGAATTTTCTGAAATACTGTCAATAAATCTCATTTCTATCATGTTTTCAACTCTCCTTTCTTCCTACAGAGGACACAGGCATGATGCTGAGACTTCTGTTAGCACTGCTACTGTTACATTCATTTTCATGTTAGTGTTAACTTTCCTACCTCTGAATAACAACACTAACTGATTTTGATTACTTAAAACATGTCATAGGAATCCTAATGGTAGTGTGCCAGTATCAATGAATTGAACTGCATCATAGCCTGACCCAGAGATCATTTGTTATTTGTTTTATCCAAAGGAGAAATTGTAATGATGTTTACCTATGAAGGTGATGATCTACAAGTCTTTAAAAAGTGTCATGGTTTTAGAGAGTTTTGTATATCTTAAATTCATTTTGATTTTCACATAGAATGAATCGCATGTCTCCAGAGAGGACTGGATCAACAAATATGTACCATGTAGGATTTACTCTGTTCTAAAGGATTAAAGGGAACTTTCTTGCTTGGCTTTACCCTGTGAACTTTTCTATCTTTGACAGCTAATTATATTTTTAAATGACCGTGGTAGGGTGCATGTTAATAGCTTGCAGTGTCATGGGAAAAAATAATTGAGTCATAATCTGTATGCAGTGAAGTTAAAGATCCAATCAAAGTTATAGGCAATGGGTTCTCCATCTCTTCCTAAAAAATATCTTAATATAGTAATTGTAAAAGGTATACTGGAGACAGAGATGAGTGTGCAAAGTGTGGTTTTCCCTTGGAAAAATAAATGTATTTTCTTTAATCTTACACAATCTAATGTTCATCTAAAAGTATTTATATTGCATTGTTTACTTTGCATTTAAAAGTATGGACACTTCAGACAAAAATCAAGACACAAGCAAACAATGGCAAGCAAACTACAGCAGAATGTGTTGCAAGGAGCAGAAACATGCACTTGGCTAAGAAGTTTCTAGAGCAATCCCTCATGCTGCTCTTCCTTACAGAAATACAAAAGGAGACAAAGCAAGATTGTAGCCTTTGTAACAGACTGCTTGGGAAGGGAAACCACTGTTGGCTGAGTAAAGGAATGACGACCTAAGTGAATAAAGAAATTAAGTGGCCCACAAAGAATTGACTGATACTCTGTGTATGTTGTACCTTTGGACCTCTAATTGAAAGGCTGGGGCATCACTATTTCATCCACAGGGTGACAAAGCTGGGACAACAATCCCATCTGTAATAATCATCATAAGTGTTTTATGTACAGTCAAGGTGAAAAAAAAAGTAATTTTATACTGAATGGGTTTTTTTAAATTAGATTTCATAGAAAAAAAATTTTTTTGGCTGGACATTCTCAAATAAAAACAAAAAATCAGTTAAATGAATGTGCTACTTTTCCCTTATGTCTAGTCCCCATTTTCTTCTGATTTGGAGCCTTCCTCCAAACTATCTCACCTAGTGCACTGCAGACAAAAAAAAAACAAGTACAACACACTGACCTTCTGAAAGGTGTGAGAAACTTTTTCCAACCACTCACTTACCACTCACTTCTCACTTACAAGAAGAATAAAAATCAGAAGAAGCCATATTTAATTCTCCACATACAGTGAAAGAAGAGTATTTCAGCACTTAAATATTCATATATCCTATGTCTTGTCCATTTAATGCAATTTTCTAGAGAGGTTTTATTTTTGCTATCAAAAAAAAAAAAGTATCCACTGTCAGTAGCCAGACTCTCCTTTGGTTTTTTTTTTCTCACGACTCTCACTCTTGCACTGTATTTTTTTCATGGAAGCAGTATGAGTTTTACCTTTTGGTTCTTGAAGTAGGAGATGCTGCTTTTCTACTACACTTAAGAGACTGTACAGTATGACAAAGTGCTAATAAAGACATATGCATAAATATTTTCTTACTATAAAATTGTTATTAGTAGAAAAGAGAAAGGAAAGGATTGCAATTTTCAGTTTGTACTACTGCTAGTAGGGCTCACTCCTCTGTGAAGAGCAGAGGGCTGCAGTTCCTTGCAGAAGCTGACACAGTGGAGGAAAATTGCAAATGCAGTAGTGACACTTCTGACATTTCTGTGAAATGTGTCTGTGCCTAACATAGACCAAAAAAAAAAAAATTGTCATAAAAGGCTTATTTTCATAAGAAGGAAAATAGAAAATTCTACACATGTAACGCCGACCGCGTTATCAGGGAAAAGGCTACAACTCGCCTTGTGGGTCCGGTGGCGGTCTGCTCCCGATGGCCGGTGACAGCCACAACCACCCGTTTATTATAAAGGTTGCAAAGCAGAAAACCCACGGGTGCAGAGGAGTAAGAGACGCAGCTCTTAATGAATCCTCCAGGCGAATCCCCGGGCGGTACAAGGTTTGGGTTTATATAGAGTACAGAAAGAAAGTGCTGGAATAAGGGTGGAGTTTTAACATATAAGGATAAGGTAGGTAGGGCTTACACCAAAACAGGGAAAAGTGGGACGGAATATGATAACTAAGGGAGTTAACGTGCCTTATACGGCAAATGGTGCAATGCAGCACTTTACAACCAATCAGAAAATAGGGATAAACTTTTCACAAACTGAGGGGAAAATATTATTGAACTGGGGTACAAAGATATAGAACATGCATTAACATTTTCTATGTTTATATTGGTGTTAATAAAACTATCTTTGTCTGTGTATTGAGTGGATTTCTGGCGTAGTCTCCTTCAGGCATTCTGCTGGGCGTAGAGCGTGTTTCTCCATGTCTCCCACTGCCTCGTGGTGATTTTTCGACTCCCAAC